>JAPPVO010000002.1:122392875-122585386 GCA_030407325.1 Camellia japonica | reverse complement strand
GCTTAGTTGTAAGGCTCAAAATAAGAGGCAATCAAGCATACAAGGAAGCATATGACCTCAAACGAAGGAATGCCCTTAATCAAACATCAAGAGGGCCTCAAAAAAAGACTTTTTCCAGTTTATAAAAAATCTCAAAAAAGTTTACAAGTGAGGCTAAAACATGGTGCAAAAATAGCCCTAAAAGAGAGATAGAAGACAAGGGGCAGTATCTGGCCTCAAACAGCAAAGAGCCCTTCAAAAAAGTTGAAGAGGGGCTCAAAATAAGGCACTTTACAGTTTGGCTCGAAGCCGAGAAATGCTTACAAATAAGGCTAATGTACCATGCAAAATAACCCCTAAAAGAGGGATAAAGCACAAAGGGGGAGTAGAAGACCTCAAACAGAAAAAAGTCCTTAATCAAACATGAAGATGATCTCAAAATAAGACTGTTTTCAGTTCAGGACAAAGCCCAAAAATGTAAGCAAAAGGAGCTACAATATCATGCAAAATAAAGCAAGAAAAGAGGAAATAGGGACTCACCCTTGTAGCACAGATTTCCAGCAGCTTTTGATCCAAGAAAAGGAGCTCCTAACCTCTGAAAATCAGCCTCAAGATGTTGGAATGGAGTGTGGAGGTGATAGGCTATGAGTTGGTGTATAAATGGTGCAAGAACAAGGTGGTTTTAAGCTTGGATGAGAGAGAGAGGGAGGGTTGTATGCAAAGGCTCCAACTGATTTTTTCTAACCCTTAGAAATGAAGTAGGGTGCTGGTTATATAGAGGGAGAGGAGCCAAAGAAAAGGGGGGAAAAACCAATTCAAATTTCCCCCCAAAAAGACAGACCCTTGGGCAGGGGGTCTGGTGCAAAACAGCTGGCACAGTTGGAATGCACCAGGAGGGACAAACTTGGCCGGCCAGGTTCAAAAGGTTCAGGTGGCCGGCCGGCCACCTCCCCTGGCCAGCCGACCAGGGGTCAAAGGGGTCAAGCAAAATTGCTGGCCGGCCACCCCAGAAAGGTGGCCTCCCAGGTGAGTGCAACACAGCTATGTGGAGAAAAACCAGAAAATGTAACCCAGGAGAGAGAAAAACCAACTTTTTAGAGGGGTTCAAAAGGGTCAGAAAGAATTGCTGGCCGGCCTACCCATATTGGTGGCCTCCCAGGTGTGTACAATACAATGGTATGGTGGAAAGTCAGAAAAAGTGGCCCGGGAATGGGAAAAATCAGCTTTCTAGTGAAGAAAACGGGCGATGAAGAGCGATGAAGGAATAAAGCTAGTTTTTCAGAACAATTGCTGACCTCCCACCTTCCTGCAACCTTTCTAACAATGAAAATAAGGTGCTCGCCAAAAATGAACCCAAACCGATGCAAAATGAAGGTTCGGGGGCCGAAACGCGCTGCCCGGGGCCCCGAAAACTGACTATTAAGCACCGGAGGTGGCGTTCGACCACGAAGTTGGTCTCTTGGGCCACAGTGTCCCTCAAAAGGGAGGAAACAAGGTGTGTGCCAAAAACCAGAGCAAACGGAGGTAGTTAAGCGGTCCCGAACCGAGGCACACGACCGATGACTCCGAAAATCGAAAACCGGGCTCCAAACGAGAAAGATGGCCTACGACCACAAAACGTAGCCTACGGCCACTGAGAGATGGTCTACGAGACCTCTCCCTCCTTTCGGGAAGAGAAAACAGGGCTTGGTTCGCAAACCGAGGCAAGGCACGAAAGAGTCCGGAAGTCCGGAGGCAAGGCTCGCAGCCAAGACTCTGAAACCTCTGAACGAGCACAATATGCAACATCACCGAGTGCTCAATTGGTGACGTCTGAGTCTTTAGGTCGGTCAAAAATGGGGTGTCTACACTAGTGCGTCTGGTTCGAGACAGATACACAGCTATCAACCTACCAATTCAGCACATACCTCGAGGGCCAATCAGAGAGCCTTTTCGACTCAATTAATGTAGCAAACCTATGCTTCAAGGGGTGAATAGGTAGAGCAGAGACCCACAGGGTGTGTGGATGTTATTACCACGCCAGATCAGTTGCCGACACCCTCTGTTATAAGAGGTAACTTTTTGTTGTTCAATTCTATTGCTAATGTGTTGATTGATACTGGTGCACTTATTCCTTCATTTCGTCAGCATTTGCATCAGTTTTGGGGTTAGAAGTGGCTCAATTAGCGTCTTTGCTTAGGGTAGAGTCACCAGTTGGAGGTAAGGTTGTCTTAGACCAGGGATGTTACGGTTGTGAGATAGAGGTTACTGGTCGTTGGCTTCCTTTTGCTTTTGTATTGCTTCAAGAAATGTCTTCCCTTTCTTTAATTACCATGTTCAAAGAAAGTTGATTGCTAAAAATTGTGAGCATGTAGGTTGTTCAAGCAGTATTATGGGCAAATGCAATTAACTAGATAATTAAGAAATCGTACCCAAAAAAAAAAAAAAATGTTTTGACATACTTGTGGCCACAAATGAAAAATTACAAGACCTTGAGCAAATCTCAAAGATTTACATCAAGTGGATAGTAAAAGTCTTATGACATATTCCACTAACAAGACAACCATGACAGCAAATAATTCTTCCTTGTGTTCCTATTGCTTATTTTCAAAACCTAACTAGATTTAGATGGTTGCATTAAACAAATTCAAACAAGTACCTAACATTAAAGCCAACTTATTTCCCTTCGCAAGTTCATCAATACGTAGATAGCACTTTATTTCTCTCATTTAAATTTTATATTATTCACTTCCTATCCATCTCCACATTATTTATACCATACCCAATGGTTGCCTAACAGTACATCTAATACTTAATTTGTTCTAATCAAATCCACTTCTTGGAGAAAAAGCATGGGAGATAGGCTTTGTCCAGCAGTCGGAGTAATGGGTACTTGCATGCCACTTTGTATATTCCTCGAGCTTCATGGCTAAATATTTGATTCCTAACTACCAAAGTTTCATGGTGTTTCTTGCAGGGAATGTAGCTTCTATGTTGCTTTACGTTGCACCCATATAATGAAGTTCTATTGCACTGGTTATTCTATACTATTTCATTCTACTTCGAACCATTTAACTGTGATAATTTAACACTAATCATATATTTTTTGCTCTTCCCAGATTAACTTTTTCGAGGGTCATAAAAAAGAAAAGCGCCGAGGAGTATTCTTGTGTTCCATATATCATTGCACTGTTGAATTGTTTCCTTTACACTTGGTATGGCTTGCCTATTGTAAGCTATGGTTGGTAATAGCTTAGGCCTTCTTCTTGAGCTCTCCTTCATTCTCATATATCTTTGGTTTGCTTCAGCTATAGGAAAGGCAAGCTACTTCTCTATTACTTTTATCATTTCTCTATAACATCATAACATGATTGCATGCTTGAGAATTTTCATTTGTTTATTATTTGAATATGTGTGTTTAAATGGATCTACAAAGATAAAAATGCATGCACTAGTTTGCATTTGGATATACATTTATGCATATAAATATTAAGTTCTTTATTGTTGAAAGATAATTGGTTGCTATGCATGTATTTCTATGAAAAGGATATCAATATTTACATCAAAATGGTGCAGAAGAAGGTTACAATGATAACAATACTTGTTATCTTAATTTTCTGCATCATGGCAACAATTTCAACTTTTGCATTCCATGATCACCACAATCGCAAGGTATTCATTGGGACTATTGGACTCATAGCCTCTGTAGCAATGTACGGTTCTCCTCTGGTAGTTGTGGTGAGTTTCTCTAATTTCCACCATCATGTTCATACTTGTCTTTTTTTCAAATGTAAATGACATCCTATTTTGGCAACATGCAAAACAGTTATATTTAGCCATGAGCTTGTCATGTATATTATAATACATGCATACATGAGATGTCAAATTTGCATGCAAGCTCGCTCTATCTTTGACCACTTTTTATATATTTTTTATGTTTTATAGCAAAGGATCAGCGGATAGAAGTTTTCATTGTTATTGACACATTAATATGATCAGCTGAAGCAAGTAATATGAACAAAGAGCGTTGAATCTATTCCATTCTACTTATCATTTTTCTCATTCCTATCAAGTTTGCTATGGATAGCCTATAGACTACTGAGCCGTGTTCTTTTAATCATGGTTTGTGTGATAATTAAACCTTAATTTTGTCATAACACATAGGAGTTAAAACAGTCAGTTTCATATTACTTCAAGATTTGATTTTCTGACTTTAATTTGAACATATTTAATTTGCAGTCTCCCAATCTGGTTGGTAGCCCTTTAGGCATTGTTCAGCTTGTGCTTTACTTCAAGTATAGGAAAAGGACAATTATAAACGACCAGCCAAATGGGATATAGAGAAGAACGATGAGAAAACCAAGTAGCAATTGCAGCTCGTGACTACCAAAGATACTAATGGCAAGATTTGAAGAATTGTTTGCATTAGTTTCTATTGGGATCTTCTCTTTTATTGTTGTTTGTGCCCTACATGTAGTTTGGGTTTCTATTGGGACTCTGTTTATCAACCATCACAATCGAATTAAAACTAACTTGGTAGGGTAACTATAGCAACGAATTGACCAAACCACTCCACAAAAAGGCTATTTCTTTAGTACTGAAAAGGAAAAGGCTATAACTGAAGATTTTAGAGAAGAGAAAGAGTTAGGGAATGAGTGAAACCTCATCCCCTTTTATATTCAGAATAAAGCATAATTACAGGAGTGCCATAAGGCATGAATTATGGGCCAGCTCATTATAGCCCATTACATCAAATTAGAATAAAATATGTGAATATAATTTCCTATTCTAACACTTCCCCTCAAGCTGGTGCGAAGATATTTCTCATGTCCAGCTTGTTGAGAATGTTATGAAATGGTTTTCCCCCTATTCCTTTGGTGAGAAGATCTGCTAGTTTGTCCCTCAGTCCTCACAAATGGAGTACATATGGTGCCACTAATGAGGTTTTCCTTGGTGAAGTGTGTATTAATCTCCATATGCTTGGTTCTGTCATGTTGAACTAGATTGTGAGCTATGCTGATCGCTGCCTTGTTGTCACAGTACAACCTCATCCCCTAACAATAGTCGAACCCATAGCAACTCACATACACCCTGAGCTATAGCCCTGAATTCAACTTCAGGACTAGATCTAGCAACCACATTCTGTTTCTTACTTTGCCATGTGACTAGGTTGCCTCCAACAAATGTGCAATATCCAGAAGTTGACCATATGTCAGTAATTGATCTAGCCCAATCCGCATCAGTAAATCCCTCCACACCGAGATGTCTATGTTTTGAGAAATAGAGACCCTTTCCAGGAGAAGACTTCAGGTACCTCAGGATTTTCATAATGACCTCTAAGTGGGAAGTTCTAGAAGCATGCATAAACTGGCTAACCATGCTCACTACAATGGCAATGTCTGGACATGAGTGAGATAAGTATATGAGCTTGCCCACTAGTCTTTAATATCTCTTCCTGTCCACTGGCTCTCCCTCTTGATCCTCAATTTCTAGCCCAGTTCTAGAGGTGTATCACATGGTCTACCTCCAAGCATCTTAGTTTCCTTTAACAAGTCAAGTACATACTTTCTCTGATGTATGAAGATATCATCCTTGGACCTAGCTACTTTAATGTCCAAGAAATACTTCAAAGTACCTGTAGACACCCCATTTTTGACCGTCCTCAAGACTTGGATGTTCTTGCAGGTACATCCGATGATGAGTTTGATTGCTCGTCGAGCACTCGAAGTCCGCGGTGGAATGCCACAGGTTTGAGTTTTTCAAACCCTGCATCAATTTTGTCTCATCTTTGGACCATGTTTAGGTCTTTTCAGCATGTTGTTGTTGATGGCCTGCCGGCCATCCTTGGGCACTGCTGGCCATGGCTCTTGGCCTGCCAGCCATCAATGAGCCCTTGCCGGCCATCACTGAGGGCAGGCCGGCCACCAGTGTATCAGTAGATATTTTTTGATATTTTGTGCCAACTGTTTGCACAGATTGAGACATCTTCCAACACATGGGTGGTTGGATCTTTATGAGGGGATTTTGCATTGTCTATGTATTGAAGCCCTCTCTTGCATATAGAGGGGTTAGAAAATTTTGAACACAAAAAAATTTCTCTCCCTCTCTAGAATTCTCTCTCTTGATATTTTGTGCCTTATAGCCTAAATTCTCTACACTCTTGCATGTAAACCCTTAATCAAACTTGATCACCATTGAGTTGAGGCTACTTGAGGCCCTCTTTGAGCTTTAGAAGAGGATATTAGCTTGGTTTGGCTTGATTTTGGTGCCTAAATTGCATCTTGTCTTCAAGAGGTAGAATACTTGTGTTTTAAGCTTAATTTGAATACTTGTTTTGCCATCTTTACATACTGTTTTGAGGCTGGTTTTGACCTTTGAAAATCTCTATTTTCATGGTTTAAAATGGTGGCTTGAGGTTTGATTGGAGTTAGGGGTATTCCATCCTTCTTGTTGCTTGATTATTAAGTTGTTGTGCCATCTTTCAAAGCTTTTTAATCAACCTTTTTGGCCCGTTTAACCAATGAATTTCAGAGGACTGTCAGTGGTAAAAACCATGTTTTGAGGTCCAAAATGGGAGGGGTTGGCCTCCCTTCCTTGTGTCTTGCTTCCATGCCTAGGTTGCTTTACATGTTAGCATGTTTTTATAGCTTAACCTAGCTTAATTCAAGCATGTTTTAGGCTTTATTTTGGCATGTTTTAGCTTTGTTTTGGGCTGCTTAGAGCACTTGAGGCTTGCTTTGTATGCTTGTAGTGCAATTGTGCTTAATAGCTTAGCTTATGCTATGTTTTGGCCTCTAGTTCTATCTTCTTTTTAGCTTACTTCAAACATGTTTTAGGACTCCTTTTAGACTGTTTTAGGACTGTTTTGAAGTGTTTTTACCTTTTGAGCTTTGTATTGCATGCTTATAGTGTATTGATCTTCACTAGTTTGGTGTTTTCGGCTTTTAAACATGATTTGCATGAGTTGCTTCCATGTTGTAGTGTCATTTTGCATGTAATTTCAACACATATAATATCTGCAACCTCCCTCATTTCATCACTTTTTCATTTGCTTTGAGGGGTGGTTAACCTTAGGGTTGTGTTTAAGCTTGAGATTGAGATTTGTGCTTAATGGTTTTAATCCTCTTTTGAGGGTTTCTACTAACCAACGGCATGATCTCTCTCATGCCTTGAATCATCCCTTGGTTGACACCTCTTCCCTTAGAGGACACTCGCCTTCGACTAAATCAACTAAAGAATGAGTTGGTAACTTTAAATGAGTAAACAAAAGTGATAAGTAAAACTTAAGCAAGATAAGCATGTTGTGTTGCATTGCATGTGTTCAATCGGACGTTATATTGAACATAAGGAAGATTGGAGCATTTCATACTCAAAGTGATGAAATGAGCCAATCTCCTTGGTCTCCATTGCCTTTGATCACACATGATAAAATGATGGTCTTGAGTCTTGTTTTTGCATACAATGAAATTGAACTCCTTGGTTCTTTGACCATCATGCATCGAAGATGCTTGGTTGGTGGTTTTGGATCCAAGAGTGCCACTCTTTTGAGGTTTTAAGATGATAAGGAGGGGCACAGTACAAATAAACCCCTGGAAAACCCTTCATTTTTCTCTGTTTGTGCTCTATTGCAGTGTGGTAACTCAGAGCACCAGTGGACGGCAGTGGCTCACTGATGGCCAGTAGTGCCTTATTCTTGGCCGGCAAGGCACACTTTTGGCCGGCAGATGGCCGACAGTAACCTCCCATGGCCGGCAGGCCACTGGTGCAATCCTCAGCAAGTTTTTGGTAAGGTGGAGCAAAAAGATTCTAGAGTATGGTCAACCCTGCAAACAGAGCCTCTCAAGAGCAAAACGGAGGGCTTTTCGGGGCGAAAACCGAGCGCATGCATTTTTCACTTCCCGAAGTAGAGCTGTGGTAGTGTAGTTTAATGCCTTGCATGATTAGTTAGTATACCTTTGATTTAATTAACTAGTTTGCTAATTAGTTAAGTATTGTAATAATTAGTGATTAGTTTGCTAGTTATTCATTTGATTTATAATAATTAGTGTAATTAGTTTAATTAGATTAGTTTGTTTAGCTTAGCTTAGAGTAGCTTAGCTTATTCATTCGGACCCTCCTTCGCGAGGGCACAATGTTGTAATAAGTGTGCATGCGTATGTGCATGTCTTCCAACCCCGCGTCTTTTTCCCTTTTATTTATCCACTTTCGATGGTTAAATTAGGGACATTTTCAATTAGCATACCTTATGCTTCTATGTTTGCATCCATTCATTTGTCTTACATACACTGAGGCTCGGCGCATCATTCAAACTGCATTGCAATTTCAATACACTTCTTTGAATACGTGTTTAAAAACATGTTGTTCAAGTTGCTTCGTATGCCATATTAGTAGCTGAGTCTATTAATTGCATCATTGCATGTGTCGCACTAGGCATCTTCTATAGTTAGGATCATGCATTGTTTTTAACTAGCTTTTGTTTTGGCTTGGAGTACTCGGTAAGTTTTTACGCGTTAACATATTTGCATGACTGCGATTGCCATATTGCCATGCTTGCCATGAGGCTATGTGCTTAAATGCTAAACTGCATGAATGCTTGTGGATGGAGGCTTATTGTTTGAATTGGAACAATTCAACTAATGTGAGTTTTAAGCCCACTTTGCGAAGTGGCAAATCCGCATTTCTAAGCCCACTTGAGGGTGGTAAATTCAAACCATTTTCGAAAGCAAACATGAGTTGAATTCGTTCCAATTTTCACGATTTTAGTCTATACTTGATTGTGTGCGCGTCACATAATAATGTTAGCTAATAACCAAAATAAGAACACATAATGTTTATAAAATGACATATCATGGTTAGTAGAGGCCGATCCTTTGATCGGGCGAGCGGGGGTGCTCATTTCATGACCTTCCCCCCTCGTACCCAAGTTCCTGAGCCGAGGCAACTTTGGTGATGACGAACACGTGGCCTTTGGCACGAGTCGGGGTTTCCTAAATTTCCCCCAAAACAAAACATTTAGGTGGTAACTCTGTAATCCAGCAAAGCAGTCTAATTTTGGCATTATTTGATTTAAAATCAATTTTCCAAAAAGATTTGCCGGATTGGACTCTTTGGTATTTATCAATTTCACATTGCACTTTATGAGATTAGATCCAGAATTGTGACAGGAGTCCGAACTGTAGGACCAATTCGAGCTCTCCGAAAGGGGGCGCGAAAAAGTCAAGCTACAGTACCCAAGTCTTTAATTTCAAACTCCTTGGCTAAGTATTACTTCAACCAAGGGATCTCCTCAACGTCATCCCCTGTCAGAACAATATTATCAACATAAACAATGAGAGCTGTGGTCTTACCATGTGAGGAGTGTTTCACAAATAAGGTGTGATCAGCTTGACTTTTCTTGAACCTTTATCTCAGCATAGCTTGAGCAAACCTTTCAAGCACTAGGAGATTGCTTTAGCCCATAAAGTGATTTCCAGAGCCTGTATACTTTACCTTTTGACTTAGCATCTGCAAAACCAGGGGGAATATCCATATAGACCTCCTATGCTAGGTCTCCATGAAGGAAGGCATTCTTCACATCAAATTGATGAAGTGGCCAATCCAAATTTACTGCAAGAGAGAGTAGTATTCTTACAGAGTTCATCTTAGCCACCGGTGTAAATGTCTCCTGGTAATCTATCCAATAAGTCTAAGTAAAGCCCTTAGTAACCAGTCTTGCTTTGTACCGTTCTATGGAACCATCTGCTTTGTATTTTACAGTGTACACCCACTTACACCTAACTGGATTTTTTCCTCTAGGTAACTCCACTAACTTCCAAGTGTCATTTTTGCTGAGAGCTCTTATCTCCACCATCATGGCATACTTCCATTCAGGAATAGAGAAAGCATCCTGAAAATTGGTAGGTAAACTTATAGAAGAAATCTTAGACATAAAGGCTTTATATGAGGAAGATAGATTAGAATAAGAAACATGATTAGTAATTGGAGGTTTAGTACATGACCTAACCCCCTTCCTATTAGCAATAAGAACATCTAGATCTGAAAACTCAGGAATAGGAGCATTAGAATCAGGATTACCTGGGTTTTTAGCAGAGGAGGATGACTCTGGACACTCATCCGAAGAAGAAGTTGGCAGTAGAAGAAGAAAAGTAGTCTCTTACATTCAAGTGACTTTCTGTTTATCCTTGTCCCCAACATAAACTTTGCCTACTTCATTTTGCCACTACAACTACTGGTTCATTATCCGCAATAAGTTCCACTATTGGCGGTAATGGAACAATCTCTTCACACCAAGGCTCCCCCTAAAGAGATGACTGTGACATTGGGCAGGTGAGAAAGTAAGACTGAAACTCAAAGAAGATGACATCCATGGAAACAAACCATTTGCGAGTAGGAGGATGATAACACCTATAACCCTTTTAGGTTGCATAATAACTCAGAAAAATACACTTAATCTAATTTACCACTAGTGGGTGAATGATTATGGACAAAGTAAACACAACCAAAGGTCTTAGGAGAAATAGAGAACCCGGAAGAGGTAGATCCGAACAAAACTTGAGGAGGTATTTGTTTATGAAGTATTTGGGTAAGAAGACGATTAATCAAATAAGCGGCAGTAAGAACCATTTCCCCTCAATAGGATCGAGGAACCCACATCTCAAAGGATAGACAATGGGCCATATCAAGGATATGGCAATTTTTTCATTTTGCAATACCATTTTGTTGAGGCGTATTAGTGCATGAAGTTTGGTGAATAATGCCATGAGTGGCAAAATAATGGGCAAGACCAAAGTCGATATATTTCCCCTATTATCAGAACGTAGAATTTGGACAACCTCCCTAAGCTGAGTACAAACCATTTTATGAAAGTTTTAAAACACAGAAAACACCTCACTCTTATCTTTCATCAGATATACCCAAGTGGCCTTGGAACAGTCATTGATGAAAGTAACAAACCATTTTTGACCTTTTAAAGACACAAAATGGGATGGACCCCATACATCAAAATGAATCAAAGAAATGGAACTGAACTTTTATTAATAGATGGAACAAAAGAGGTTCGGTGTTATTTTCCAAGTTGACACGACTCACATGAAAATCAGACACATTACTTTTCTTAAAAATAGAAGGAAATAAATGCTTAAGTAATAAAAAGGAGGGATGTCTTAAGCGACGGTGCCACAGCCTTGGATGGTAACTGGATAGATGAATGAGCCGGCTTGTCTGTCTGATCCAGAATGTAGAGACCATGTTCCTCTCTACCACTGCCAATCCTCTTCCTCGTGATAAGGTCTTAAAAAAAACAATGATCAGGAAAAAAACGTCACGCTACAATTTAAATCACGAGTAATACGACTCAAAGATAAAAGATTAATACTAAAATTAGGAATATGGAGTATAGAGGACAAAAGAAGAGAAGATGTGGCATGAATTAAACCTTTCCCTGACACAGACGAAATAGTACCATCAGCAATAAGCACTTTTTCCTGACCCGAGGAGGGGTTATACTCTGAGAATAAATAAGAGAAACTAGACATATGGTCGAAAGCACTAGAATCAATGATCCATGGTACAATCGTATAAGATAGCAATGCACATGGGAAGGAAGCCAAGTTACTTGAATTGGCAAAGGAAGAAGAGGGTGCAACTGTAGCAAAAGTAGAGGCTCAACAGTCTAGCAAGTGGCGAAGAACAATCATAAATCCGAGGCAGATAACCCCGAAACATCAACAGTAGGGGAAACAACTAGAGATGAAGATGGTGGCTCAACAATGTCTGAAAGATGTGCGCAAGCATTGGCCCCTCAGCCTCTAGACTAACTAGACCTACCCCCTCGAGTATCAGGACAGTCTTCTCGGCCACCAGAAGGAGTCCTATGTAGCTTCCAACAAGTCTCTTGTGTGTGTCGAGGTCTACGGCAGTAGTCACAGAAAAGATTATCCTTCTCAGAGAAAGGATGAGAACCACGAGTATTGCGAGGGGGTGTAGAAACCAAGGCCAAGCGATTAGTAGTAGTAGAAGGAAGCATCGCAGAACGGCAACTCTCTTCATTCTGCACAAAAGCAAAGGCTTCCTGGAGAGAAGGAAGCACATCCATGCCAAGTACTCTGCTCTGAACCAGATCATACTCCATATTTAGGCCTTCCAAGAACTTGACGACTCGCTCTTGCGCCACAAACTTTCGGTAACCAGCAGAATCAGTGGGACAAATAGGCTTGTAATCCTGAAGGTGATCAAGCTGCTTCCACCCATTGCTAAGGAATGTAAACTACTGGAGGATAATCATCTCACCTTGTACCGACCTTTCAATGGAGCGACGTAGCTTGAAAGCCTGTAAGAAGTTCCCCTTCATGGAGTAAGTAATAGCTACAGCCTCCCAAATATCCTGGACAATGTCCATAGACAAGTAACCCTCTCTAATCTCAAGTACCATAGAATGTATCAACCAACCCATGATTAAGGAGTTGGTGATCTCCCACTGGTCATAACTAGGATCTGTGGTACTGGGTGCCTATATCCTTCCATCGACATGCCCCATCTTTCGTCAGCTCTTCAAAAAAAATAGTTAGACTTTGCGGCCAGGTTAGATAATTCTGACCATAGAATAGAGAGGCGGTGATCTTAAGGCCAGGGTTGAGGTTATTAGTCATAGTACGAGGTATAATAGAACTCTAGCTCTTAAATGGCTGAGAAGTAGTGAACTCACTAAGGGAATCTGCCATGGATACTTTACTATTTAACTCTCAAACATAATGCCAATCACAAGCCCTGAAAATAATAGTGAAAGGAAAGACAGAATTAAGAACTTTTTTTTTTTTTCTTCAATGCATTTTTTTGCTTTTTTTTTCTCTTTTTTTTTTTTTTTTTTTTTGTGCTTTTTGTATTTTAAGTTGAAAACATTACAAGAGAGAGACAGAGATCAAGCCAACAGAAGCCTAGAGGGCCAGAGAGACTGTCGTCACAGGTGGAGAGCTTTGGAGGCTTGCCTACAAGAGCCCTGGATGCAAGAGAGCAAGCCGACACAGGCCTAGAGGGCTAGAGGGGCTCCCGACAAACCCCTAGAAGGCCAGAGGGGCTGCCAACTCACCCTAATAGGGTGTCAAGTAGCCAGAAGGATTGTTGAGGCCTGGGCAAGGGATTTTGGAAGGCCTGGTCTTGGCTGGGTGGACTGTCAGTGTGAGAAAGTGAAGAAGAGAGGCTATCGGAGAAGAGAAGAGAGGCTTTAGTGTGTCAGAAGAATATGGTTGGGTATGGCTGGTGTGTATGGCTGGAATAGGGTAGCTAGGGTCTGAATGGTTCTGATACCATGAAGATTTTAGAGAAGAGAAAGAGTTAGGGAATGAGTGAAACATCATCCCTTTTTATATTCAGAATAAAGCGTAATTACAAGAGTGCCATAAGGCATAAATTATGGGGAGCTCATTACAGCCCATCACATCAAATCAAAATAAAATATGTGAACATAATTTTCTATTCTAACAATAACAACTAGAGCATCATCACTAGCAATGGAAGAATATATTGCAAATCCACTTTTTTAAGCATAAAGAATGAGGATGATGACATAATATGTGCTGATGAGTATCTCCATTTAGCTTGCCAACACAGCATATCGGCTAGCATTATCCAGTATATATCTGTCAAATGAACATCCTGCAATTCGATAATGGGAACCAAAGTTCAAATTAAGGTTGGGTTTGGTAATTGTTTTTTCAGCAGCTTTGTTGATTTTTTTGTCTTCAAACTTTTTTCTTTTTTTTTTTTTTTGTCAAATTTTTTTTTCAATTTTAGGTTCTACTAGACTACAGAGATTTGAAAAGTAAAAAATAAAAATAAACTTTTTGACAATATGTCCACTAAAAATAAAAACAAAAAACGCATTTTAAAAGTTGATCTTTTGGATTTTTTTTTCAAAAAAAAAAAATTAGTTCTAGATCCTTCTAGAATAAAAGGAACTGAAAAGTTTAAAAAAAATAAAATAAAAAGAAATTGACACAAATTTGAAAATAATTCATTAAAGATTTTTAAAAAAAAAAATTGAAAAAAAGAATGTGGCTTATTTTGTTGTTGCCAAATAGAGGGTAAGTTGCAAAACTTTGCTTACTTGACACCAAGTCAGAGGACCATCTCACCTTTGACTCTTCTTAAGTTCGCATGATGCATAGTTTGTGGGTGATCTCATGCATCTCTCAGTTAGAGTGAGTTGGGACACTCTAGCGACTAACCAATCGACAACCAAAAAACAAATAAATAAATAAATAAATAAATAAATAAAAACTGAAGGGGAGAAAGGATTATGAGGTATAATAACCCACAACATATTTCCACAATTCCAAATCATCATAACAACTCAATCTTAATGTGGGTGATTTTGAAAATCTCACTTAGACCCTGAGAGAGCCAGTTACAGAGCTTAAACTGTAGGTTGATCTAGGAAATTTTAAAATTTTTATATTAAAAAACTTAGTGGGTGTTTGGAAAGTAGGTTTCTTTGTAAGTTTTTTTAGTTGTAAGATATTATTGGAGAAATTTTTTTTATGTTTGAAAAGATAGTTGGTTTTTTTGTGGTTGGATGTGATGTTTGTGAGAGAAAATGTGAAATGATTATGGGGTTTGATGTGATATTTTGTTTAGATTTGTTTTTTTTTGTTTTGTAACTAATTTATCTTTTAGTAAAAAAAAAAACAAAAAAAACCTAAAAACTAACTTCCCAAACACCTCCTAGTCTACTCTACGCCTCCACCATGGGTTAAATTAGGTAGACCAGCATGACTCTAGAGTCTCTAATCAAAAACATTCCACAAGGTGGAAAATCCTTATAAGGGTGAATTGTTTCAGCAAAGAGCTTGACTTCAGTCTTTTACTACTAGTCCAAAAAGAAAATAGAACTCAACTCCGCTATGATGTATCAACAAAATTATCTTTACTTGTCAGCACAAAGAAAAAGGAAAAATAATGGATCTACTGAATCATCCGAAGCATTTTGGCGTCTTGGACATGACATGAAAAGAATCATCCAAATATGTTTTCTGCAGCATTTGAAAGGGGAAAAATATATATATGTGAATTGTTTTCTGCAACATTTGAAAGGGAAGAAAAAAATATGTGAATTCATTTTTCTTTTCGTCCATATTTTCTGTTCATGATTTTCAAATGATCCATCATTCATCCATATTTATAAGTTTGCTTTTAATCATTTAAAATTCCATGCATGAATTTCATATAAAAGTGAAATTTGATAGGTAAAAGAGAAAATTAATCAAGTTGCGTTATCTTTTTGTTATAGAAAATTATTGTACAAAATTAAAGCTTTAATATCATACAATGATAAATAAATAAATTACATAACTAGACCACATAGCTTATTGAGAGTCTTCATAAATAATATAAGATTTATCCTATCAAGTCAAAGTAAAACTACTTACCAAAGAAAATACTAGTACTTCCATATCAACATGAAAAGCATTTCCAGTAACGCACCTTAGGACTCTCTACACATTCCATGCACGTTGCTGCACTTTCTATGCCCATTCAATCAATAAACAACCTGAACTAAATAGGGAATTTTGAAATTTTCTGAGTAGATCAACTATCCATAAAATAAATAAATTGAAAAAAAAAAAGGTCAATGAAAGGAGACTTCGGTGTAGAAGGACAAAGCATCTTTAAGTGCTTGTAGAAATGTAGAGGCACAAAAATGATTAAATAATACTACAAGAAATATAGAACCAAAAAGCGTATATGATGGACAGATTTGGCAACGGAAGATGAGCCTCTAATGCTCAATTTATATCATATGATTTACAATCAGCAGATAAGCATTTGTCAATACTACAAATTTGGGACGAAGAGACCATAGCTAAGAATTTCATCTACGAGAGTATGATGCAGTGAATATAATAGCCTCTATTTCATATTGAACAGTCGAGTTTACATTTGCGGTTAGATGTGCTTCAAACTTATATAAATCACATTACATTGTCGACGAGTTCTGTTTTTTTTTTTTCTTTTCATAGAGAACACATTAATTCCATTTATTTAGCTCAATCCTGTTGTACAAATTGTATATTTAAATAAAAATAAATAGGTTCATATTTAATAATTTAAATTACAAAAGAAGAAATTATGAAACTAAATCATACTAGAGATTACAACATGATGAACATAAATATATATATATATATATATATCAAACTAAACTATTGAAATTAGACAAGGAAGCAAACCGAAATCTAAGTGATACCACAGTCTCCTTAAAACAGATTCGTCGTCTCACCATGAGTGCTGGAGGTATGTCCGCATTTGTCTCCTAGGATACGACGGTTTAGAACCCACCAAGTCAGAAACACCTTCTGGTTAGCTCCGACGAACTGACAATGGCAACACTCTCTCACACAGGAAGAATATTATAGAAGTAGACTAACTATAATATGAGAGCAAAGAAATTTTGTGTGAAACACAAAGAAGTTGGTCTCCTTTTATACACAACGGGGAAGAGAAAACGAGCCTTCTAGCCATGAATGTTGGCAACAAATGCAGCCCAAACTGCCCAATTACTCCTGCAAAATTGATGGGGAGTTAGTGTATAAGTTACATACACAATATATACATGTGTGTATCTCAGTAGCCACCAAACAGACCTAACCCAAAAAGATTAGATTGGTGGACCACCAATCCGGCCAAGTCCAAACCTAACCCATTCCAGCAAGCCTCAAGCCTTAGCTTAAGCCCCACGATCCAAGATCCATGACCCCTTGAACCACGGATCATAGACAACGGACTAGGGACTAGGGACTAGGACTAGGACCCAGACACGGCCCAGTCCGGACAGATGGGCGGCGCACGAGTATAACAATTTCGTATAACCAACTTAGACCATAGTTTTAGCCCAAGCCCATTCTTGAAGCATCCATAACTCCCTTTCTTCAAAAAATTTGGATGACCCAAAGGGCTGCCTTTATCAAAAACTTGAGATTTAAATACCCGTCAATACTTTTTTCTACAATCAATGTGGAATAAGTAGTTATATACTATTCCCAATGCCTCATTCATGAGGCCAATTTTATGAGACAATTTCTCATTCAATTCCCAATGATTTTTGGTCATTTGTTTTGTATTATAAAGATCTTGTTACAAATAATCTAAACCCGTTTGATCCCACCTCAACCGGTGGTTAGGACCTACTTTAATTTTATATTAAAGTCACCATAAAACTATTTTTTTTCCAACAATCCCCCACATGAATAAAAATTGATCGAATAAAGAAAACCAAACAACGTTTAACAACAAAGACTCGAAGAAAAAGCACACAAACAAACCATGCGTCAGAAAAGGTAGTTGTTGACCTTGAACATTTCGTAGCGAAAGTCTATTGGATTTACTGGCTGACCAGTGAACGTAATGTCTTGAACTATTCTGCCGTTTGTGTAAACCGAGACAATAGACCTCACACAGGAGTTAGTCCAACAATTGTTTTTGTTCTTACTGGTATGTCCGTTATAGCCCTGGAACACTAGCCTGGTTTAGTGAGTGTTTTAAAGAATTCGACTTTACTAATTCTTAAAGAAGCGGCCCCACTTCGCACTCACATAGGTGACCAATATAAAATATCTCACTATACCATGGTTGACTATTTACTTCACTTAGGTCATTAAAAGCATTAACTTATCCTTCCACCCCCATAGGGTATCACTGAATAAAGGAATGGGTAAGAGGATTTACCTCTTCAGTGACTCACCCGTTACACGCAGTTAGGTTGTCCTTTTAAACCTAGATTTTGGGATCTCTAGTCAGCTTTACTAAAGGCCTTAACACATTCCTCTCAATGACGTTTCTATTAACTCTCGAGTTAATCCTTTGGTTAGCAGATTTGCAATGTTGTCCTTAGACTTTACATAGTCTAGAGGGACAACTCCATTAAAGAGTAGTTGTCATATAGAATTATGTCTACGATGGATATGTCTAGACTTTCTATTATACAAATTACTCTGTGCTCATCCAATAGCCAATTGGCTATCATAATGAATACATATAACAGACATAGGTTTTGACCAACGTAGAATATCTTCAACGAATTGGTGAAGCCATTCAGGTTCTTAGTTGCTTTATCTAAAGCAATAAACTCAAATTCCATCATTGATCTTGATATACACGTTTGCTTAGAAGATTTTCAAGACACGGCTGTCCCTCCGAGAGTAAACACATAACCACTAGTGGATTTGGAGTCCTTCATATCAGATATCCAATTAGCGTCACTATACCCTTCTAGTACTGCTGGGTATTTGGTATAATGCAACCCATAATCTCAGGTGTAGCGGAGATAACCCAACATCGGCATAATGTCTTTCCAATGAGTAGCATTCGGATTACTCGTGTATCTGTATCTACTAAGCCTCCTAACAGAGTAGGCTATATCTGGCCTTATACAACTCATTAGATACATCAAACTCCCAATGACCCAAAAGTATTCTAGCTGAGAGACACTCTCACCATTATTCTTGGTCAAATGTAGACTAAAATCTACCGGTGTCCTTGACACACTTATATCTGATTTACCAAATTTCTAAAGTATCTTCTCAACATAGTGAGATTGAGAACGTACAATACCTCTAGATGTTCTGGTAATCTTAATACCTAAAATCACATTTGCAAGGCCCATATCTTTCATGTCAAACTTAGAGTTTAACAGTCTTTTGGTAGTTCTAACCATCTCATCATTACTACCAACAATGATTATGACATTAACGTATAGACACAAAATGACATAACCTCTGTCAGTGTCTTTGACATATACGCATCTATTACACTCATTGATTCTAAACCCATTTGACAACATAGCTTTGTCAAATATCTTGTGCCATTGTTTAGGAGCTTGCTAAAAACCAAACAATGACTTAACAATTATACAAACTTTTTTATTTTGCTCTAGAGCTAAAAACCCCTCGGGTTGCCCCATGCAGATTTCTTCATCTAAATCTCCATTTTAAAAAGTTGTCTTTACATCCATCTGATGTATCTCCAAACCATGTAAAGTTGTTATTGCAACCACCATGCGAATGGATGGTATCCTTATCACAGGTGAATACGTATCAAAGTAATCTAGCCCTTCTCACTACTTGTATCCTTTGATAACTGGCCTGGCTTTATACTTATCAATTGACCCATCAGCCTTCATCTTTCTTCTAAAGATTCACTTACTCCCCAAGGCCTTACTGCCTAGGGATAGATCAACCAACCTCCAGGTATGATTCTGTAAAACAGAGTCAATCTCACTTTTAATCGCTTCTTCCCAAAGGACTTTCAGGTGAAGTCATAGCTTCATGGAAAGTTCGAGGTTCTCCCTCTAACATATAAATCAAGAAGTCCGAACCAAAGAGATTGGAAGTCGTAGCCCTCTTACTCCTTCTTGGCTCATCTACCTCCTTGTCTTGATTACTATCACTAACATTATCTTCAAATTCCTTCTTAGAACTTTGATCCTCTCCTCGAGTTTGACAAGAAAACATGTCCTTAAAGAGGGACGCATTCCTTGACTCTATAATGGTATTCTTGTGTATATCTGAAATATTAGACTTGTGCATAAGAAACCAATATAAACTACTATTCTGTGCATAACCAATGAATATACAATCCACGATTTTTGGACCTATCCTAACCCGCTTGGGTGTAGGTACCCACTTTGGCAAGACATCCCCACATTCGTAGGAAATTATAAGAAGACTTGCGGCCTTTTCATAATTCATATGGAGCCATATCCACTTTCTTCTATATTCTATTTAGAATGTAATTCGCGGAGAGAATTGCTTCCCCCACAAATTCTGTGACAACCCAGAACTTATCAACATTACATTCATCATTTCCTTTAACGTCCTATTTTTTAGCTCAACAACACCATTTGACTGAGGAGAATAAGGCATTGTAGTGTGGTGAATAATTCCAGATTGAGCACAAATCTCAATAAACGGCGATTCATATTCTCCACCATGATCACTTCTTAAAGCATTGATCTTTCGGCTTAGTTGATTCTCAACTTCATTCTTAAAAAGAATAAATTTATCAATCGCCTCATATTTGCTTTTAAGCACGTACACATAACAATATTTAGTACAATCATCAACAAAAGTGATGAAATACTTGTTACCATCCCATGATTGTACGACTTTCAAGTCACACACATCACTGTACACTAAATCTACGGCTCGATACTTCTTTCAACAGAATGGAATGAAGTCCTAGTCAATTTTGCTTTCACACAAGTTTCACACTTGTAATTTGGATTAATCTTGAAAGATGGTATGTGATCTAACTTGATTAATCTACGCAAATAGTCAAAATTCACATGACCTAGTCTACCATGCCATAATTCAAGGGACTCAAGCATATAATGTAATGCCCTAACTTTTATTACTTGAATAATGTTACCTTTTTCCTTTAAATCAATCCATTTCAATAATAATAAGCATCAAAGGTATTTAGAAAGGAATAAATTACAATGTCATCTCTCATGTACATGTAATGAAATACAATACACGCCCATAGGCGTTACGTCATCAATTACAAAATAACGAAATATATAAAAGGGATTAACCATTTTTACAACACATTAGCATTCTGCCTGTATTTAAAAGGCCCTATGGCCAAAAATTAACAACTTCAAGTCTCAAGTAAGTTTCACTCCATACCTAAAAATGATTAGCAACGTGGGATGAATACAAAGGTCTAGTAGGAATCCCACTAATCCTAAACAATAGCAACATATAGATAGCTATGATCATGAATGCTCCACGTATATATATATATATAGGAAATGTGACATTTCATACTTCAAAATATACTTACATAAATATAATTTTTCAAAAGATCCTCTTTAACATAATAAGAAACAAACATTAGTTCTTACCTTTCAAAACTTTTCATTTGCATTTAAAGAAATCTGAACCATTCATCACATTACCACGATCTCCTAAGATCGATCTAAACAATATGCTCATCCTACATTCCAACTCATTATAGTTATAAGGACAATTACTATATATTATGGCCTTAAGCACAAGTGTAAAATGAATATTCACAAATACATGTATATAGAAGCAACAATAGACTCATCAACACGCATTACCATATTTTACCAGTCATAAGCACAAAAAGCCAATAATGTATCACTTCTCATCACAACACAATTATGAAGATACACTACGCGTAATTAACACATAACAGACCCCGACTTCGTCAAGCCATAACCACCACAACCCACCTTATCGGGCTCGAGCCGGAGGGAAGAGAAACCCATTTCAAAGTGCCAAACTTTATCGGTCCTCAAGCCGGTGGGGAGATGAACCTGTTCACACTTTACTGGGCACGAATTGGAGGGGAGAGGAACCCATGTCAAAGCTCCAAACTTTATCGGGCACAAATCCAGAGGGAAGAGAAACCCATATCAATGTGCACTTCCATTCAACTCAACAACTAGCAGATTATTCCAACTTTCACAAATTATTCAACAACGTCAATACCATCCTCTATCGATAGCCAATGACACAGCCTTATAAACAACAGGTACCAAGTCCATGAATTCAATTTCAACCTCTTGATTTAGATTTTATCAATATGTATACATTACATAAACTTCATCTTTCAACTCCAATTAATTCAACTACCAATTCACGCTATTTTCAAAACTCATAATTAAAGTCTCTTCCATCACTACCATCCCATCTTTATGATTCAATTCAAAATATTTAAATTTGGTTTAACAAGAAGTAATTCGCCATGAATACAATTATTCACTTGTTTTAAAGAAAAATCGTCAGCTCCTCTTACTTCTCATTTCACAAAAGTATATAAATGTTTTATTGATTTTCAAAATTTATTTTCCCTTCTCTCCAAACTCCCTATACCCACAACAAATCGTCAATCTTTTTCATTAATTATCAAAAAACAGACTAGTAATTTATTTTCAAAATCCAACTGTAGACACCCCATTTTGATCGGTCCTAAGACTTGGGTGCTATCTTTTGATCACCCAATGATGAAAATCAGAATGTGTTTCTCACAGAATCCTCAGTAAGAGAGATAGAATTAGAGTTTGCTTCACAACTTTAAGCCTATTTTGGTCAAGTATTTGAGCCCCATTGGACACCCGGAGCAAAGTTGGATTGAACCGAAGCAAAACGAAGTCTAACCGGAGCAAAATGAAATTTTTCTCCTCTAGCTGGTCGTTCGCCCGGTCGACTGCCCTAACACAGATATGCCTAGTTTTTGTGTGGTTCGGGGTGGGCATTTCCCAAATCCATTTTTCTGACCCATTCATGCATTGAATGCATGTATACTCATCCTCCATTGCCTAGTGCCTAATCCATTGAAGCTAATGCTCCACTTTTATCTTCCATTAGTGCTCCATTTGCTCCATTATCTTCCTTAATGCTCCATTAATCTTCCACTTTGATTTCCACCATTTCTCCACTGACATGGCCTATATGTATACATCAGATTGTTGAGAGGAGAAGGAGGATAGATTGAGGAGAGAAGGTTAGAGATAGAGGAAAAGAGAGTTTAAGCTTTGAATTCAAGAGTTAGCCACAATTAAGTGTTAATTATGACATTTCATTTCTTAAGTTATACACTATATCTCATCTTCTATTACAAAAAGTCATCCAAGTCATGTTATTGTAGTCAAATTCTAGAGCTTTTATCAAAGAGAGAGTAGTCGTTATGAAGTTCCAAGTGATCATTTCCTACACTTGTCCAAAGTTACCTTTGAAGCTCAAATTCCAAGCTCTTGGGTTGAGGATTAAGAACACAATTCACAACCTTGAGGGTGATCAAGAGGAGGTTTGGAAATCAAGAAGTTCAATATTTCTTTGGAAGTTGAATTTTCAATTCTTTTATTTTCTTGCATCTCTATCTTATATTTGTTTTTCTTGTTTTATTTTTTATTCTTTCATTTTCTTGCACTTTCTGTCTTATATTTGTTTTTCTTGTTTAGTTTCAATTGTTGTAATCTTACACTTTCTATCTTATATTTGTTTTTCGTGTTTTAGTTTCACATTAGTTTTGTTATAATCTTGCACTTTTTATTTTTGTATTCATTTTTCTTGTTTAGTTTCATATTAGTTTTTATTTATTTATTATTATTTGTAATCTAACCGGGAGTAGTTAGTTGAGCCACCTATATATTCATTGTTTGTTCCTTTTCTAGGTTTGCAACAAGATAGGTTTTGCTAGGCTTAATTGGCCGGCCGGCCATATAGCTTGTTTTGGACGAGACGAAGTAGTCTTCCAGCATTGAGTATACTAGTTTCCGACAATCCTCAAGACACATGAAGCTTCTATTTTATTTTCATTTGAGTGTTTTGTGAGGCTTTTTTAATTTTTAATTTTTTTGTAATATTCTCTCTCTCTCTCTCTCTCTCTCTCTCTCTCTCATTTGGTTTGTAATTATTCTTTTAAGTGTTGTAATTATTCTCCGCTCTGCTTCTCTCTAGATCATTTCAAAGCTAGGATAGGGTAACCCTACCCCCCTATAAAGGTGTTTGTTCTCTTTCTTGCTATGTGCTATAAGCAATGTATGGAGTCTATACAGATATTCTCAAATTTAGATGAATGGTTCAAGCATTTCAGTTTGTGAGGTTGAGTTCAGTTTTTCAGTGGTGTATACAGTGGTCAGTGGTGCGAATTGGGCCAAAGTGTTGCCAGAATTCTGATTGGAGGTCCTATTTTTGTTTTTGTTAGGAAGTCATAGCACTATAGCTTCAAAATGATCTCATATCCCCCAAGTTTTGTGGGCTCACACTGGTAGATAGATTTGGTTCAAGGACAACTAGTGTTAGTTTCTCACTGTCAGTACCTCTCCAGTCGGAAGTTCTAGAATCTGTGATAGATCCACCTCTAGTGGTGATAGATATAGTAACGGATCAATCTCTGGTAGATATAGCAAGCATGTTTTTGTCCCTTTAACAAAGCATGGATGCTCTTACCAATAGGGTTACCGCCAACAGTGAGGCTCTTGCCGAATTGCAACACCCATCTATGGCGTCTACATCTCAACCACCTCTAGTGATTCATTCGAATCTGGAACCACCTCCTCCAGTTAAGGAACTTCATGAACCTAAGCTGCTAGAAGATCTTAAGCCAATGGGATGACTTTTCCCTACAGATACTGATGAAGTTGACCCGGCTATGATAAAAATATCCAAATTAGAAAAAATGTTCAAGAAATCACAAAAGATAAACTCCGTTCTGGACATCGAGGATGGGTTTACAGAAACAACTGTGAGGTTGCTTGAGTGGTTCAAGATGCCGCACATAGATAGATTTGATGGGGCTAGTGGCCTTATGGTTCATATCCACCTCTTCTCAGACATTCTGAAGCCCATAGGCTAATCTAGAGTTCAAAAGCTTTTCTTGTTCGGAAGAACCATATCAGGATTGGCTACTATTTGGTACACTAAGTTAGATGATTTGGTCAAGCAAAACTGGGAGGAGTTAGCTGAAAGATTTGTCACACAATACTCCTATAACACACAAAAACCACTCGGGAACTAAAGGCGACCCGACAAGAGCCCAACAAGAGCTTCATGGCATTCATCACCATGTGGAGGGCAAAGGCGGCCATGATGACAAACAGGCCCTTGGAAAAAGATCAAGTCCGTATTGTTGTCAAGAATTTGCATGGAAGATTACAGCAGAAGATGATAGTTCTCTCACTCTTTAATTTCAAGGACCTTCATGAGATTGGGGTTCAAATTAAGGATGCTATCAAATAAGGAATCATTGTAGAAGGAAATGAGCCCATGAGAAAGACATTTACTCACAATTCCAATGCTACTATCAGTAACAGCACAACTGTCAAGCTGATGTTAACCCATAACCGACCACTTCAACTTGACCTCGAACCCGAAGGTTTCACTCTCTCTGCATGTCTCCAACCTGTGCCATGGAAATTTTAGTAGAAAAGAGGCACCTCAAGCTCCTTGATCCCCAACCCCTTCCAAGTCCACTTCCACATAGCCATGATCCCGCCAAGTACTGTGTTTTCTACCAGCAACACGATCATGATACCGACCGTTGCATCCAACTTCTTCATAGGATTCAAGATCTTATTGATAATAAGATCATAGCTCCACCCCAAAGAACCAAGACCACCTCTAACCCATTGCCACCTCATGACCAAGGCCCACCACCTTTCCAACTCAACCTCATCCATACACTACCACCCACTTTCAACCCCTGTATATACATCATACCTTTCCATTTGCCTAAGCCCGAGGTGCAAATTCCAGAGAGCACTGATTCATTCATAATATATGTACTTTGATGGTATATGATTTGGAGCCAGAATTGGGCAATATGGCAGACATTCTCATGGGCATGCACTTCCCTCATTTTGGTTTTCTTGAGCCATGGATTGATCATGTAGCAAAGAAGCACAGGAGAAATTTTGGGTCTAACATTGGTTGAATCTGTGATAGATCTTGAGACTAGCGCGCAATTAGTAAACTCGGGGGATATCGTGACCAATTCTGTGATCGGGGATGGACCACTTGTGAATTACATGAATTTTCTAGATGCGGTTGGCCTGCACTTTAACTATTGAGAATGGTTTTATTCTGAGTTTTGAATTGAGTGGTGAATCTGAATTTGATTTTAGGCTCGAGTCAGTCTAACTAGTCAGAGTCTATTGCTTTTGGGAATGGACATTCAGCCACCACTATCCTCTCTTGGTCTTCCATTTTATTTTCTTTTGTTTGTTGTCACCACTGAGTTAGAGTTTCTTGTGAATAAAAGTGCCATAGATTTTGCTTACTTCTCTGTGCCTTTAGTTCGTTGCCTTGACCAAAAATTTTCAAAAGTTTTTCCAAAACTCTAATGAAAATGAAAAGGAAGAAATTCCTCGAGATTTACAAACTTTGATTGACTGGGAGGAAGATAGGTGTGTTAAGCCCTTGATGGATGAGATTGTTTCAGTTAATTTGGGTACTGAGAAGGATCCTCACTTGGCCCAGATTGGTTCTACATTGTCTTCAGAGGAGCACAAGCGATTAGTCGCTTTATTAAAAGGTTTCAAAAAATGTTTTTGCGTGATCCTACAAAGCCATGCCAAGAATTGATCCTGAGATTTGTACAACATAGGATCCTTCTCAACATAAGGTCCGACCCCCTCTAGCTTTCAAACTTTGATTCAGAGTGTTCAAATAATCAACCAGATTATGAGACTTACATAGCCGAATTGGAAGCAACCCTTGAACTAGGGGCAATAAGGTTGGATATTATTGGAGATTCCAACGAGATCATTTCTTAAGCCGACGGAGACAGAAATAAAACAAATATATAAAATAAAATATAAAATAAAAATCAAATCCCAAATCTCGAGGGAAGAAGATTTAGCGTTGAAGGACAATCAAGCTCCTATCCACGACCCTAGGGGAAAATTCAAACCCAATTAGTCAAGTCCCTATGTCATCACGTCTATCTGGTCAAGTGTAGCAGCTATTCTTATGGATTTAGATGGCCTAGAGATCTCACAACCAATCAACATGGACAAGCTAAAAAAGCACTATCCTTGAGAAGCTCGCTAGGCCGAAAACTTGGAGCGGCGACCGAAGCAAAAGTTAGAGCATGAAAAAAATGAACAATTGAAAAAAGAAGAAGAAAAAAATGAAATAAAAAATGACAAATGAAAAATAGAAAAATGAAGAACGCTCGCAAGGTCAAAAACTCAAAAAAACGGCTTTGGCAAAAGCTAGAGCACAAAAAGAGAGTGTAAATACTTGAGTGAACCTTAGCCAGAACTACGTATGGCCATATTCCTATCTTTGGGATATGTAGGCAGCTTCATCTTGAAGTTCGACCCTAATCATTTATCAACTCACACATCCCACCTATGTGTGATTGGTGTATCTTTATTTGACTCGGCTATCCTATCCACGTTTGATTGGCTCATCCTGTTCGATTCAGTTGGTCTATTTCTCCTTCATGACGGGTTTAGTTGCAACACAAATTCAGTTGTGCATCTCAAGGGTTCATTTCATGTTGGTCAGGTAATGGTATTTGCAAAAACAGATTTTGAGGAGCTTTTAATTAAGTCAACTAATTTTCTTGAAAATTATTTCATTTTTCTGAAACCGAACCATTTCTTTGGACCAAAAAGGAAAATTTTCAATACTCAGAGCTTAACTTACATGATTTCAAAAAAGAGTGGAACAAACATGCTAATCTAATTCTCATGTTGGTCAAAAACATTTAGCAGAAAACTAAGAAAAAGTCAAAGCAAAGAATTAGGGCCATAATCGAGTTAGGAATTCTATCTTTTCCCCGTACTCTCAAGTCTCATGTTCATATTTCAGCCAACCAGCTAACCATTCAGTCGGCCGTCTAATTTTTGAGTTGACTCCAGGTGTGTTTCTTGATTGTTTCAGCGACTAGCCACTTGTTTAGCTAGCCGGCCATTTGTTTAGACAGTTCATCAGTTTGTTCAGGAGAACGGTTCATAAATCAGCTAGCCCATCAATTCTTTAACTGATTGGACAACAAATTAGCCGGCCAACCAATCAATTAGCCAGCCGACCAATTTATAAATCCAGAATGGAAAACTATAGAAGTTGCATAAGCTCAATGGCGTGCCCTTTCGATTCTTATTTTGAGTGTCTTTCATTCTAGCAAGTGTAAATAGGTGTGTTTGGATTACTTTTGCTTTATTTTTCTTTTATTGAGTCATTATTTGATTTCTAGTCAGTTGAGGGCTCGGTGTCCAATTCAGGATTCCTTAAAATTTAATCACTCTCAGATTCAAATTCAAAAGGAAAAAATGTTTTTATGTTCAAGTGTTGTGCCATTCACGCCATGATGTGGAAACAACGAAACTCATTTTATTTAAACTTTAGGGTGAAGCCCCCGATCAGCATTACCAAAAAAATAAAAAATAAAAAATAAAATAAAATAAAAAGAGAGAGAGAAGAAAATTTCTAAAACAAAAACAAGAGAATTCTGAAGCATTGGTGCTATTTCCTAAGCAAAAACAGAAAGGAAGAACAAAAAAGAAAAGATTTTGAAAATGCAAAAAAAAAAAAAAAAAAAAAGAGGGAGGGAGGGACCATTTTTCTCAATTTTCAACAGTATCCCGGTGATGAAGATTACAATCAACTTCATTCGTAGACAACTTCGTCACTCGATTCTACCGTCAATTACCTCGTCATATCTTTACACTCAGGAAGCCCTTGAAGACTTTGCCTCGACATTGGAAGAGCTTCTGAAAGAAATTACTCCCCACCAGCCATCAAATGCAGAGTACGAAGGAACTCTGTATCGGGCCGCGGAGGTGGCCTATCGTTTCAGCTATTTGTTCTGCTTTTTCAATGCGCTAATCTTTACTTGAGCATCCTTGTACATATGCTGGAGCAAGAAGAGTTGGGTGTTTAACCGATGCACTTGACTCGTCCTACCTTGCAGTCGGTGGAACAAATTGGAGACCGTGGTCACGATCTCCACGCAGGACTTCAATGTGTAATGATTGGCATCGATGTGAGATTGTACTGCCATCAGTTGCTTGACTGACAGCGCAGGAAAGCTGAGAACAGGGACAGGGACACTCTGTTGAGGCTCAGAGGAGTTGGTAATTTCGATTGGGGATTCATTAAGGTCTGGGAAGAGGGAAAGAGTACGGCGAGATGAAGGAATATCAGGGGGAATATAATGCCTAGAAGAGAGATTGGCAGAGTAATGGCATGAGGAGTTTGCGGCTTTCTACTCTGTCTCTCTCGCAAGCCTCGGTTTATGAAGAAGCTAGAAGATAAGAAGAAGAAACCAAGAGAAGAGAGATTACTGAGGCAATCTTTGACAAACCAGGCCGGTCCAGCTATTGCGGGTCAGGCCCGCCGTGATTGTTGAAATCACACACCAGACACGGCACTCGACGAAGGCAAACGAGGCAGAGAGAGAGAAAGAGAGACAAAATAGGGGAAGGAGAGAGATATGTGTATAATCTGTATATATGTATACCGTATATGTATCTGTATGGGTGTATGTGTTCGTATATATATGTATCTGTATATACATATGTATCTGTATGTCTGTATGTGTCCATGTATATGGATATGTATGTATGTATATAGTTTGTATGTATATATTTTGTCTATGTGTATGTACATAGTACATATTTTGTATATTATTTTGTATCTGTATATGGTATATGTATAAAATCAAAAACAACAATAGCAAAAAAAATTCAAAAAGAAATTTTCAAAAAGAATACAAATAAAAAAAAGAAGAAAAACAAAAAAGAAAAGAATTTTTTTTTGTACTCATCTGTTGTATTGCATGTCTCACATTGCACGCTTCATGTTTCTACATTCACTATCACACTTGCACCAACTATTACATCTATCATGCATGATTACAACTATCACATTGTTGCATCACTTGAATTGTTCAAACATTTGGTTACAAATTTTCATCCTTTATCTGGTTGAAACCAATCTCCTATTTTGTATTAAGGTACGGTCTAGGTCTCGCTTGTTGGTTAAGACCCTTTTCACCACCCTTGGTTAATACTGGTTCCCTTTTTTGGGTTGAAGATTAAAACCACTCGGTTAATATTGGCCCCTCTTTGGGATGACAATACTATCCCTTTCTCAGATTGTCGGTTCACACCACCTTCGGTAATACCTCTATTTTCTTGGGTTATTAGTTAAAACTATCCATCGGTTAATACCTCCCCTATTTTGGGTCAATGGTTAAAACTATTCATTGGTTACATTTCCTTATCTCATGTGAGTGTGTTTGGATTGTACCCCTTTGTTATGCTTTATTTGCACGAGGCTTGCTTCGCATATTACCTATTACATTGCATAGATCATGGACTTTCAAAAAGAAAAGAAAAAAAAAAAAAGAATTCAACTTTCAATTGCATTAGCATATCATTTGCATGGTTACAATTATAGCAATGTTGCATCACTTGGCTACAATTTATTTACATCAACATTCGATTACAACTTTTTCATTGGTTAATGCTGGCCCTTCTTCAAGATGACAATACTATCCCTTTCTCAGGTTGTCAGTTCACACCACCTTTGGTTAATAACTCCCCTGTTTTGGGTTGTAGGTTAAAACTATTCATCGGTTACATTTCATTCTCTTATGTGAGTGGGTTTGGATTGTATCCCTTGTTATGCTTCATATCATTTGCACGAGGCTTGCCTCCCATATTATTTGTCGCATTGCATTACATAAATCATGAATTTTTAGAAAAGAAAAAAAAAATGGCTTTGTGAAGCGTGTAAGTTCGACTTTCAAATTGCATTTTGAGCATGTCATTTGCATCCTGCCCATGAACTACATTGGTTTTATTCCTTACAAAGAGATATGGAGGCAACTCTTGGGTTCAACCAATTTCATTTGCATCTTGTTTGTTTCTCCGAGTCTTATAGCCTTGTCAAAAGGGTCGTCTTCGAGCTTTGACATTCACTCATGTCATGAAATGACTTCAAGCTCTGTCAAAGAGGAGCAACTGTAGACATCCCATTTTGACTGGCCCTAAGACTTAGGCTGTGATGACCCCACCATGTATAATAATTAGCATTTAATTAATTAAGGAGATTTAAATTTAATTGTTCATTATTCTGGTTCAATTAGCGATTTATGGGAGTTTAAATAAATATTTAATTCAGTTTAGTAAAATTAAGATTTGATCAATTGAGTCCAAATTGGAGTTAATTAAATTATGAGGTGATGATGAGGATTGAGAATTAAGATTATCATGAATTTAATTTATTTATGAGGTGTTCAATTGAATATGTAATTTATTAACGGCGATTTTGAGTTTGATATGAAATTGAAGGCCTTAATGATGTGAGAAGCCAAAATTGATGATGGAAATAAGTTTAATTTGATATTTGGAGCCTTTTGGGAGTTTAATTACAAATCTAATTCAGATTTATAAATTTAATTATAATCAATTGGACTTTAATGGAAGTCAAATTAGATTAATTAAATTATGTAGGATCTATGATTGGTTATAATTAATTTAATTATGTGCTAATCAAAATTAAGTAAGATTAAATGATGTTCGATTAAATTAAAATGTAATTAATATACTAAGTTATTCCTAATCAAATCATAATACAATTGAAGTGTTGGAATCCTCTAGAACCTTGGAAGCAACAAGTACATATGTGTATTTATGTGTGCTGGAGAAGAACTAAAAGAAGGAAAGAAAATCTGAAGGAAAGAAAGAGTGGAGGACCGAGAGAGAGAGAGAGCTGCTCGACAACGAAAAAGGGGGAAGAAAAAATTGAAGAACTCAAGTAGAATAACAAAGGAAGAAAAGGAAACTCAAGAATTTCAGCCAATTAAAGTTTAAGGAATGGAATTTATGTTCAATTTGTGTAGAATCTTCACATAATACTTGAAATTAAGAAAGTTATGGAATCAATTTTATGGAATTTGTAAGGAAATAGGTTTGAAGAAGAAAATGAAGCTAGGTTCATGGTTTATGGAAATAAACTTAGAAACTAATTATTTTTGGTTTGATTTTGTAGAATCATCTTATAATATTTGAGATTGAGAAGGATTTGAAATTATATTCATGGAATTAGAAAGAAATTAGGTTCAATTGTATATAATTTGGATGAATTGTGGAATTGAACTTGAAATTAAGAAAGCTATGGAATTAATCTTATGGATTTTGTAAGAAATTGGATTTTGAGTAAGAAATTGAAGCTTAGATTTTATAAATAATTTGGCAAAAAGCTGAAATTAAGAAATAATTGGTTCAATTTTGAGAATTATTCTTGAATTAAGCTCTATAAATTACATGCAACAAAAATTGTTTGAAGATTTGATCCATGCAATGGATTATATAAATGACTTTGAAGAAAAGTTTCAAAGCAAAATTATGAGCCCATGAAATTTGAGAGTTTGATCTTTAAATTTAAAAGAAGTTTTGATTTAATTGACTTGAAGATTGATTATGACTCATATTTTATTTTCATGTTTTGATAAAGTTTTGCATGAGTTTTGGGGCATGAAATTGGGTTTTGAAAGTTTAATTCATGATTTAGAATTTGTGGGTTTAAAATTGGGTTTGATATGAAGAAAATGAATTAAATCTAAATATGGATAAATTTAGAATTTGAGAATAAAAAATTGGTTTGATTAAGAAGCCAAGTAAGAAATCAGTCTATTTGGAAAAGAATGATTTGGTAATGAAAGAATATGTGAAATGAGAATCCAATTCATTTGAATAAAGAATAAGCGTAGTAGAACTTCGAATTACTTAAACAGCAAAAACACAAGAAAAGTCAAGTTTGATCGAGGAAGTGATATAGTGTTTCAATGTGTATATGTTATGTATTTGTGTAGGCCACGTGCTATCGTCTGTCTACTCTGTCTAATCTGTCTCTGGAGCTATTTGTGAGTAACAACCTTGTAAAAATATGTTTGAATTATAAGTATTTTATGACTTATAAAATGCTTTGTTTTTGAAATGCTATTTTGTGATTGATTGAATGATCGTCCTGTTTTATGAACTGTATTCGTGGCATCCTTAGCATCTGTTACTGCTACTATTATAGGGATCTCTATCAGTTTCAATTCTTGGAACTTCTGTTTACTGTATTGATGGCCATCATATATGACTGTTCGGTCTTTATGACCGTTTGTTGGGTCTTCATGACTGTCTGTACTGTTCTGCTATTGGATATTCCACGTATAACTGCTATGTTTTCTGTATGAGATTGTAGACACCCCATTTTTGACCGTCCTCAAGACTTGGTTGTGCTTGCAAGTACATCCAGCAACAAGTTTGGTTGTTCGCCGAGCACTCAAACTTCGCAGTGGAACGTCACAGGTTTGAGCTTTCCAAACCCTGTTTCATTTCTGCCCCATTTTTGGACCATGCTTTGGTCCGTCCTTAGTGCTTGTTTTAGTGCACTGTCGGCCATGATCAAGGGCTGTCGGCTATAGGCTCTGCACTGCCAGCCATAGATAGGCCCTGCCGGCCATCAATGAGGCACTGCCGGCCATCATTGATGGCCGGCCGGCCACCATGTTTCAACAAATATTATTTTAGATCTTTTGAGCCAGCTGTGGCTCACTGAGCCATCCTCCATGTGTATGGAGGGATGAAGGCAAGTTTCAAGCTTGTCAAGTAAGCTTTGCTTGCATTGCTTATATAAGGGGAGGCCCATCTCCCTCTCCAGAGGTTCAGAAAATTTAGAGACAAAAATCTCTCTCTCTCTCTCTCTCTATATATATATATATATATATTGTGCTCTATAGTGCTTAGAAGTGTGTTTTCTTCACATTTTTGCAAAGGAACACCTAGTCAAACATCACTACCTTGGAGCTGAGGTTCTTGAAGGTTTGTTTGGAACTCAAAAGGCTGGTTTTGGGTCAGAGGAAGACCTGCCTTGCTGCTGTTCTTCATGGGTGAGTATATTCCCCTTTTAAGCTTATTTTTGCATACCATCTTAGCCACCTTTGCATGTTGTTTTGGGCCTAATTGTCAACTACAAAAAGTTTTGATTTTAAGTGTTAAAAATATTGGTTTGAGTCCTTGTTGGACTTAGGGGTGGTCTACCCTCTTTCTTTGCTTATTTGTTAAGCTTTTAAGCCATCCTTTGAAGCTTTTGTAATAGCCTTTGCATAGCCTTTCTACCACTCAAACTCAGAGGAACTTCAGTGGTGGAAAGGTGGTTTTGAGGTCCAAAATGGGAGGGGGTGGTCCCATCTCCTCTTGTCTTGCTTGCTTTCAAATGAGCATGTGTTTCTACTCTTTTGTGACTTAGTTCAAGCATGTTTTTGGCTTTGTTTTGACATGCCTTAACTCTGTTTTTGGGTGTTTGGGTCACCTCTTGCTTGCTTTTGGTACTTGTGGTGCAATCATGCTTGTTGGCCTAACATGCTTCATGCTTTAGTTCATCATTCTAGCATGACCTAGCTTTGCTCCAGCATATTTTTGCCACTGATTTAACATGCTTGAGGTCTGTTTTAAGTGGTCTTGGTCATATATGATTAGCTTTGTATAGCTATAGTGTAGTTGGGCTTCACTAGCTTTGTGTTTGAAGTCCCTAGCATGCTTTGAATGTGATGATTGCATGCCTTAGCCTCATTTCTCACATAATTTCAGAGCATATAGCCTTGTTATACTCTCATGTTTATCACTCTTTAATTGTGTTTGAGAGTTGAGCATTATGCCTTGTTTGTGAGCCAACGCATGAACATCATTCTCTTGTCTTTCATGCTATCATTTCAGATCATCTTGGCCACTGTTTTGGCATGCATGAGGTCTGTTTGGGGTTGGTTTAGTCCATTGAGCATATTATTGCATGGTCCTAGTGTTGTATCCTTCACTAGTTTTAATGCTTAAGTCTCTTAACATGTTGTGCATGTGTTGTTTGCATGTTAGGGTCTTGCATTTCATGCCAAGATGAGCATGTTGTTTACATTGCATTGGTGTTCAATCGGACGTTATATTGAACACAAGATGAATTGGTTCATTTCATGCTTGAAGTGATGAAAATGAGCCAATTCTCTTCGTTCCCATTGCCTTTGATCACTCATGATAAGGCCGTGGTCTTAGTGTCTTGTTTGTTGTGCATTCATCGAATTTGTGCAAGTTGGATCTTTGGCCATCATGCATTGAGATGCTTGATTGATGGTCTTAAATCCAATGATGCCTCTCCCTTGATGTTTTGAGATGATATGGAGTGGCATAGTACGTACATACCTTTGGGAGACCCTCCATTTCCTCTGTTTTTGTGCTCTGTTGCAGAATGGTGTCACAGCACACCAGTGGCCGGCATTGCCACATTGATGGCCAGCACCGTTCCATCCTTGGCCGGCAGAGGCTTATTCTTGGCCGGCAGGTGGCCGGCAACCACCTTTCATGGCCGGCAGGCCACTGGTGCACTCCCCAGCTTTGGTTTGGTAAGTTTCAGCAGCTAGTTCTTGAAGACACCCTGCAAACAGAGCCTCTAAAGAGCAAATCGGAAGGCTTTTCGGGGCGAGAAACCGAATGCGAGCATGCATGTTCAACTTCTTGGAACAGAGCTGGAGCAGCTTAGTTTAATGCTTACTTGTTAGTTAGCATCAATTTGTAATTTTATTAATTTGTTAATTAATTAAGTGTTGTAATAATTAAGTAGCTTAGTTTAGCTATTTTTTTATTGGTTTATAATAATTAGTCTAATTAGCTTAATTAGATTAGTTAGAGTAGCTTAGCTTAGATTAGCTTAATTCATTCGGACCCTCCGTCGAGAGAGCGCAATGTTGTAATAAGGGTGCGTGTGTGTGTGCATGTCTTCCAACCCCACTTCTTCCTCCCTTTTATTTAACCGCTTTCGATGGTTAGTTTATGGCATATTTTGATTAGCATACCTTATGCTTGCATACGTGCATCATTCATTTGTCTTGCATACACTGGGCTCGGCGCTTGATTCAAACTGCATTGTATTTCAATACACTTACTTGAATACGTGTTTAACAGCATGTTATCAAGTGTTGCATTCATATGCCATCTTAGATAGCTGAGTCTATTTAGTTGCATTTTGCATGTGTTGCATTAGGCATTCTGTATAGTTAGGATCATACATGATTTCTAACTAGCTTTTGTTTTGGCTTGGAGTACACTGTAAGTGTTTACGCTTTAGCATCCTTGCATGAGTGTGAGTGTTGCCATGATAGCATGCTTGCCATAAGGCTATTTGCTTAAGTAATTAACTGTATGAATGCCTGTGGGTGAAGGCTTGATTGCCTGAATTGGGACAATTCATCAAATGCGAGTTTTAAGCCCACTTTGTGAAGTGGCAAAATCATGTTTTAAGCCCACTTGAGGGTGGCAAATCCGCATTTTAGCCTACTTGCGAGAAGCATCTTCAAACCATTTTCGAAAAACAAACATGAGATGTTTTGTTCCAAATCGAGCGATTTAGTCTATACTTGTGTATTGTGCGCATCACATAGTAAGTTAGCTAATAATCAAATAAGAACACATGAGGTTTATAAAACAATATATCATGTTTAGTAGAGGCCGATCCTTTGATCGGGCGAGCGGGGGTGCTCATTTCAAGACCTTCCCCTCTCGTACCCAAGTTCCCGAGCCGAGGCAACTTTGGTGATGACGGACACGTGGCCTTTGGCATGAGTCAGGGTTTCCTAAATTTCCCAAAATAAAATATTTAGGTGGCGACTCTGTAATCTGGCAAAATAGTCCATGTTTGGCGCTTTTTCATTCAAAATTGATTTTCCGAAACCAATTGCCAGATTTGGACTCTTTGGTGATTTATCAGTCTTACATTGTACTTTGTGAGATTAGATTCAGAACCGTGACAGGAGTCCGAACTGTAGTAGCTAGAACCCAATTCGCATCTTCTCCGAAAGGGGGGCGAGCGGAGAGAAGTTCGGGCGGTCTACAGAAATATGGATTGCTAAGCAATTGATTTTAATTTTTTGTTTACTGTTATAATTGACCGATTTGGATTACAGTGAGGATATCATTCATAACCTCTTTACACTATTGTTATTCACTGGCTCTCGCTCACTGTATATGTATATGTTTATGTATGTAGGTGATATATGATGGCCATCAAGAATCTGTTTTTGTCATCCAACTTATGTGCCTCCCATGGAGGTTCCGGGTATGTCAAGTGCCAAGGCTATGTGATTAAAGTTTAAAATTTTGTTTATTCTATATATAGGGCTAAGTCCCTTTTGTCTTATCTGTATATATATGATGACGCAAGAATGATGTGACAATATATGTATATATAAGAAGAAAAAAAGGTTTTAATCTTTTCTGTCTCATGTAAGTCTGCACAGCTCAATGGATGATGTATATTTGTATTTTGCTTTCGCTAGCCCCTAATATTATATATCTGTTTAAGAGGCTTTCGGTAATTTTAGAATTACTGGCCGGTCATGATGCTAAATCTGTAGGGATGGATTTGGATCGTGACAGAGTGGTATCATAGCACGAATTAATATCTCACACATATGTCCATTGAGCATTAGAATGTCTAGAGCGGATTTAAGTCGCATGCATCTAGTAAGTAAGTAATAAGTTGTGCATTCCGGACTGTGTATATGTGTTGTGTAATAAGTTTAAATATTGAAACTAAGAATTAAGAGTTATTGTGGAATTTTGACGATTAAGGGAAACCGGAATGTGTTTAATAAGTTTAGTGATAAGGCTAAAAGCTAAAATTATTGTGGAATTTCTAATGCTATTAGGAAATCATAATTTTTTACTTGAACATTGGTGGGTACAAGTATGTCGATTTGAGGAAACATGCTATTATGAGGAATTTAGAATCTTTAATGGAAGCCATGAAAGCTATATGGGTTATATGTCAAATTAGGCCATGAGAATATTTGGGAAATTGAGGAATTTGATAATCAATGAAATATATGGAACTATGGGAATTGAGGATAAGAAAATTATTTGATATGTAAGATGTTATATTTTAGCATGGAACCTATCATGTGAAATGTTAAATCATAGAGTCTCATGCCTTTGTTGAATGACCTTGAAAGTCTGATTGGAATCACTTTTGGCTAGCGTAGCTTCGAATCGAAAATTCTTGGTAAATTCCATGGGAATGAATAGGTTGCGTACCAATGTCCTTATATGCTTGTATGTGTATGTTTACTTGTATATGATATGTGTTTTGTGTTGTATTCTAAGTCAGTTGATATTAACTCAAGTACTATTAACCATTTTCTTGTGTTTAACCCTTCTCTTCTGTCATTAGGAAAAAGATGGTGAAAAGTGTGAATGAAGTGGAGGTTGAGTCCTTATTAGAACGATTAGATAAGGTAGAAGAAGTGCTGGAGAATATGGTGAAGGCTATGCAATACTTGGCAAGATCAAAAGAAAAAGGTCAAACGTGGAAGAAAAAAGTAAATTAAAGAAGAAGACTAAGAATTTTGTGGTAGGAGAGACGAGTAATCATAAACAAGGTTGTAAAGGTAGTAAGTCTATTCTACTATGTTCGATATGTTACAAGGTTCATCAGGGATTGTGTCATCAAATTACCGGAGCTTGTTTCAAGTGTGGGAAGATGGGGCATCAAATAAAAGATTGTGCCAAAGTCTAGGGAAAGCTCAAGTGATTTAATCAGTTAAGGTTAGTATTTGACTAAAAATTAGGAGATTAATAGGAATGTTTTAAATACATGCATAGAAATTTGAAGTTGTAACTTTATGTATGTGTGACTTTATTTAAATTGATCCTAATCAATATTGATAAGGTTAGAACCAATCTATTTGACTATTTGAAACTTAACTTGAGAATGCTAAAGAATATTAGAATATCGCCAAGACTTAAGCTAAATTAAAAGACCAAACGATTTAAGGCAATGAAAATTTTCCTACTTAATATCCGAATAAGTATGACTCAATTTATTGAAATCATAGCATAATGGAACCATTTGAAAGCATTGAAAGTGACAATTTTATGACATATTGAATTACAAATCTAAAAGAATTTCCCCCTCAAGAAGAGAGAGAGAGAGAGAGAGAGAGAGAGAAGAGAAGACATAGTAATATTCATACATGAACAATAGTAAAATAAGAAGAGATCTTATAAATAATTAATACAGTTGGGATCCATACTTGGATATTTGAGACTTGACCCGAAATTGTCAGAATTAGAAGAATAAGATAAAGACTTAAAACAATTTGGAAAACAAATCATATTATATCACATTGATAACATTGAAAAAGTGACACTTGTAATTTACTTAAGCTATGAAGTCAAAATATAGACCTTTGGGGAAAAAAAAAAAGAGAAGAAAAAGAAGATCATGTAATTCTGTATTTGAAAAGTGGTTAGAAATGAATGATATGATGATCTTATAACACATAATTGGATTTAGATTCTGAATCCTAACTTAGATAGCCTAACTCATTGTAAAGAAATTCAACTCCAGCGTTAAACAGAAGAAAGAAAGCGTAATGGAAAATAAGAAAATAAAATTTCGTTAGAATGATGACTATATATTTCTTAAAGAACCTTTCGGAACATAAGAATTTTAGTTGACTAATTGTAATGGTTTGAGAAAGTTAAAAGTTGAACCCTAAGTTACCATATGACAATCGACCAAAGTCAATAAAACGTAGATTTATTATGAAATCGAGTCACTATTAAGAAAGCATAGTATGACTGATTAAAGGTAAATTAAATTCTGTAATGATTTAGTGTGAGAAAGATTGTCAAAAATGATAATCTTAATTTAACAAAAGTATGTAAAGTTATGCTCTAATATGTATGTCTGACTAATGCTATTTGAGTACAACCTAACATCTGTCACTTTCGAAAGGCTAATGAACTTCTGCAAGATATACTTCTGTTCTGACTCTAATACGCATCTATTCTGAATCTGATATGTCTCCATTTTGAAATTATTGATATTAAGTGGTACACAAGATACTTGTTTGAAACTGAGACCATTAAGATGTGATAATATTTCCATATAATTCCAAAAAAAAAAATGTTATAGACTAGCATATGAAACCTTATTTGGGGATACTACACTATATACAAAACACAAAATTTTTGACATGGTCAATGAAGGTTAATTGACCGTTCTTTTGGAAATAATGAATTACGAATTGCGTAGGAAAATGTTAGGACTATTATAGTCAATAGACTTGAAAAACCAAGAACTTATATTTGTTCTTAGTGATGCATTGGATATTAAATTTAATTTGAAGATCTCATATAAAATGTCAATAGCGGAATATTTTGATTTATTTAAAATTTAAGGAAAATCATAAGCATCCCTTGAAATAAATCTCCTATTATTTGGAGTATATGAATTAAAGATTGATGAATTAAAGTGTATGAGTTATGTGATTGATAACAATAGAGACGGTAATGAATCACCAATTTGGGTTATTAACTAATAAGTGATTGGGAAAGAAGTTCAATTTCAGTGAAGGAAATCAAATGAAAAGGAAGTTATCTAGGAGAGGAAATGAAATGAGACAAAGCTACATGATTGGTTTTCGGTACAAGTGCCTTAAGTTTGGAGGACCAAACTTTCTAAGGGGGAGAGACTGTGATAACCCCACAATGTATAATAATTAGCATTTAATTAATTGAGGAGATTTAAATTTTATTTGTTCATTATTCTGGTTCAATTAGAGATTTATGGAAGTTTAAATAAATATTTGATTCAGTTGAGTAAAATTAAGATTCGATCAATTGGGTCCGAATTGGAGTTAATTAAATAATAAGGTGATGATGAGGATTAAGAATTAAGATTATCATGAATTAAATTTATTTATGAGGTGTTCAATTGAATATGTAATTTATTGATGGCGATTTTGAATTTGATATGAAATTGAAGGCCTTAATGATGTGAAAAGCCAAATTTGATGATGGAAATAAGTTTAATTTGATATTTGGAGCCTTTTGGGAGTTAAATTAAAAATCTGATTCAGAGTGATAAATTTAATTATAATCAATTGGGCCTTAATGGAAGTCAAATTAGATTAATTAAATTATGTGGGATCTGTGATTGGTTATAATTAATTTAATTATGTGCTAATCAAGATTAAGTAAGATTAAATGATGTTTGATTAAATTAAAATGTAATTAATATACTAAGTTATTCCTAATCAAATCATAATACAAGTGTGAAGTGTTGGAATCCTCTAGAACCTTGGAAACAACAAGTACATGTGTATTTATGTGTGCTAGAGAAGAATTAAAAGAAGAAAAGAAAATCTGAAGGAAAGAAAGAGAGGAGAGAGAGAGAGCTGCTGGATAATGAAAAAGGATGTTAGACTTATTTATTTGGATGATTTGTTTAATTATGTTTTAATTTATTTGGAAGAGAAAAATAGAATCAAAATTTATTTTGATGATTTATTTAATTATGTTTTAATTTATTTGGAAGAGAAAAATAGAATCAAAATTTATTTTGATAATTTATTTAAAAGAGAAAAATAGAATCAAAATTTATTTTGTCCCATTATTTATCACATAAACCTTTATCCTAAATATTGTTAGAATGTATTTAATATTTGATTAAATCAGGAGTTCAAACAGCCCAAAATAGAGGTTCAAGCAGCCCAGCACAGTAGTAGTTCAAAAGGTTCAAAAGGTTCAAGTGGAAGATATTGAAATTTGTAATGATGGAGTGGAAGATATTCAAATTAGTAATGATGGAGTGGAAGATATTCAAATGAATACAATGGCTATAAACAGCTATAAATTCAAATGAATACAACGGCTATAAACGGCTATAAGTTTCATTATATATACCAAAGCCTCTAATGTAAACAAGTTACAAAAAAAAATCAGAAAATATTCTTTGATCTATAATCATTCACATCTATTCTCTGAAAAATTCTCTGAGAAGTGTTCTTCAATTTTTGTTTACATCCTTTTTCAGAAATTATACACTGAGACGTATAGCTTTAAGCCTATCTTTCCTGTGTGAGGTTTACAAAAAAACCAGAGCTTCATTTTTATATCTATCTTTGAGAGATAATTCTTGTAGCTTTCTGTGAAAGTAAAAACACCTTCTTTTCAACCTTGTAAGAGTGTAGTACACTTAGTGTTCTTGACTTAGAAAGTCTGTGTAAAATCCGTGGAGGATTGCTCCATTTGTAAAGAGGTTACTAGCATCCCTGTGAAGTTAAAGCATAGTGGAAAATCTCAAGTAAAGCTTGAGGAGTGGACGTACACCGAGTTGAAGCCGAACCACTATAAATTTGTTTGCCTCTCTCTCCCTTATCTCTTTATTTTATTTAAATTGCTGTAGCTATATTTCACATTTTCACTGTGCTAGAATCATTAGCTGACATAGTTGTTAGAACACTTGTTTTTAATTATTTTTATTTCACTAATTGTATTTATCTATTGTGCTAGTCATAATTTTTATTAGGGTATTATTAATTTTTAATTGTAAAAACCTAATTCACCCCCACTCTTAGGTTGTCTTTTGGGTAACAAAGGGAAAAGAAGAAATTGAAGAACTCAAGTAGAATAACAAAGGAAGGAAAGGAAACTCAAGAATTTCAGCCAATTAAAGTTTAAGGTATGGAATTTATGTTCAAATTGTGTAGAATCTTCACATAATACGTGAAATTAAGAAAGTTATGGAATCAATTTTATGGAATTTGTAAGGAAATAGGTTTGAAGAAGAAAATGAAGCTAGGTTCACAGTTTATGGAAATAAACTTAGAAATTAATTATTTTTGGTTTGATTTTGTAGAATCATCTTATAATATTTGAGATTGAGAAGGATTTGAGATTATATTCATGGAATTAGAAAGAAATTAGGTTCAATTGTATATAATTTGGATGAATTGTGGAATTGAACTTGAAATTAACAAAGCTATGGAATTAATCTTATGGATTTTGTAAGAAATTGAAACTTAGATTTTATAAATAATTTAGCTAAAAGCTGAAATTAAGAAATAATTAGGTTCAATTTTGAGAATTATTCTTGAATTAAACTCTATAAATTACATGCAACAAAAATTGTTTGAAGATTTGATCCATGCAATGGATTATATAAATGACTTTGAAGAAAAGTTTCAAAAAAAAATTACGAGTCCATGAAATTTAAGAGTTTGATCTTTAAATTTAAAAGAAGTTTTGATTTAATTGAGTTGAAGATTGATTATAAGTCATATTTTATTTTCATGTTTTGATGAAGTTTTGCATGAGTTTTGGGGCATGAAATTAGGTTTTGAAAGTTTAATTCATGATTTAGAATTTGTGAGTTTAAAATTGGGTTTGATATGAAGAAAATGACTTAAATCTAAATTTGGATAAATTTAGAATTTGAGAATAAAAAATTAGTTTGATTAAGAAGCCAAGTAAGAAATCATTCTATCTACAAAAGAATGATTTGGAAATGAAAGAATATGTGAAATGGGAATCCAATTCATTTGAATAAAGAATAAGTGTAGTAGAACTTCGAATTACTTAAACAGCAAAAAGACAAGAAAAGTCAAGTTTGATCGAGGAAGTGATATAGTGTTTCAATGTGTATATGTTATGTATTTGTGTAGGTCACGCACTATCGTCTATCTACTCCATCTGATCTGTCTCTGGAGCTATCTATGAGTAAAAACCTTGTAAAGATATGTTTGAATTATAAGTATTTTATGACTTATAAAATGCTTTGTTTTTGAAATGCTATTTTCTGATTGATTGAATGATTGTCCTGTTTTATAAACTGTATTCATGGCATCCTCAGCATCTGTTATTGCTACTGTTACAGGGATCTCTATCAGTTCCAATTCTTGGAACTTCTTTTTATTGTATTGATGGCCATCATATATGACTTTTCGGTCTTTATGACCGTCTGTATTGTTCTGCTATTGGATATACCACGTATGACTGCTATGCTTTTTGTATGAAATATGGATCTACTAACCACTTGATTCTGATTTTTTTGTTTACTGCTATAATTGACCGATTTGGATTACAGTGAGGACATTATTCATAACCTCTTTGCACTGTTTTTATTCACTAGGCTCTAGCTCACTGTATATGTATATGTATGTAGGTGATCAATCACGTGACCAGGCTTAGGGGTGTTGGCCTAGAATCTCTTTTTGTCATCCAACTTATGTGCCTCCTGTGGAGGTTCCGGATATGTCAAGTGCCAAGATTATGTGATTAAAGTTTAAGTTTTTGTTTATTCTGTATATAGGGCTAAGTCCTTTTTGTCTCATCTGTATATATATGATGACGTAGGAATGATGTCACAATATATGTATATATAAGAAGAAGAAAAAAGGTTTAAATCTTTTTTGTCTCATGTAAGTTTGCACAGCTCAATGGACGATGTATGTTTATATTTTGCTTTTGCTAGCCCCTAATATTATGTATCTATTTCAGAGGCTTTCAGTAATCTTAGAATTACTGGCCAGTCATGATGCTAAATCTATCGGGGCAGGTTTGGGTCGTGACATGGGCGCTTTCTTTTGATCACCCGATGATAAAAATCAGAATGTGTTTCTCACATAATCCTCAATAAAAGCGATAAAATTTGAGCTTTCTTTACAACGTTAAGCCTATTTTGGTCAAGTATTTGAGCCCCATTGGACACTCAGAGCAAAGTTGAATTGATCCAAAGAGAAATGGAGTTGAAGCAGAGCGAAACGAAAATTTTCTGCTTTAGCCAATCGACCACCCGGTCGACTGCCCCAACACAGATTTGCTCAGTTTTTGTGTGGTTCGGGTGGGCACTTCCCAAACCCATTTTTCTAACCCATTCATGCATTGAATGCATGTATACCCATCCTCTATTGCCTAACGCTTGATCCATTGAAGCTAATGCTCCACTTTTGTCTTTCATTAGCTCCATCAGTCCTCTATTTGCTCCATTATCTTCCCTAGTGCTCCATTAATCTTGCACTTTGTTTCCCACCATTTCTCCACTTACATGGCCTATATGTATACATTAGATTGTTGAGAGGATGAGGAGGATAGATTGAGGAGAGAAGGTTAGAGATAGAGGAAAAGAGAGTTTAAGCTTCTAATTCAAGAGTTAGCCAAATTGAGTGTTAATTGTGACCTTCCATTTCTCAAGCTATACACTACATCTCATCTTCTATTATAAAAGTCATCTAAGTCATGTTATTGTAGTCAAATTCTAGAGCTTTGATCAAAGAGAGAGTAGTCCTTGTGAAGTTCCAAGTGATCATTTCCTACACTTGTCCAAAACTACCTTTGAAGCTCAAATTCCAACCTCTTAAATTAAGGATTAAAACACAATTTACAACCTTGAGGGTGATCAAGAGGAGGTTAGGAAATCAAGAAGTTTAATCTTTCTTTGGAAGGTGAATTTTCAATTCTTTCATTTCCTTGCACTCTCTATTCTATATTTGTTTTTCTCGTTTTAATTTTCAATTCTTTCATTTTCTTACACTTTCTATCTTATATTTGTTTTTCTTGTTTAGTTTTAATTGTTGTAATCTTGCACTTTCTATCTTATATTTGCTTTTCTTGTTTTAGTTTCATATTAGTTTTGTTGTAATCTTGCACTTTTTATTTTGTATTCACTTTTCTTGTTTTAGTTCATTTTAGTTTTTTTTATTATTATTTGTAATCTAACGGGGGGTGGTTAGTTGAGCCACCTACATATTCCTTGTTTGTTCCTTTTCTTGATTTTGTAACAAGACAGGTTTTGCTAGGCCTAATTGGTCGGTCGATCGGTTATCATCTTTTTGGACGAAACGGAGTAGTCTTCCGGCGTTGAGTATACTAGTTTTCGGCAATCCGGAAGACACATGAACCTTCTATTTTATTTTCATTTGAGTGTTTTGTGAGATTTTTTTTTTATTTTGTTGTAATATTCTCTCTCTCTCTCTCTCTCTCTCTCTCTCATTTGGTTTGTAATTATTCTTTCAAGTGCTGTAATAATTTCCCGCCCCACTTGTCTCTATCCCATTCTTTTATTTGCTTTCTTTGTTTGTATATAAGCATCATATTTTGGTTTTTCATCCCATCTATGCTTTGTATCTATGTTTTATGCATCTTAATTCAGCTAAATTTGCATTTGTGGATTTAATCAATTCCTATGTGATTATGTTCGTTACTTCATATACTCGAGATGATTCACATGTCATATATTAGCAGTCGAATCTTTAGTTGCATCTCATCAGTGAATTGCATTAGGATTTTGTATATAAGATCTTGCATATTTTGCCAACTTTGTTTTGTAACTGTTTGCGAGAAGTTGGTAAACATGTAAGTTTTTATGCTTTGGCATTCTGGTTATGTGTGTTTTCCATACTATGTTTAGCATTTTACCATGAGGCTACTTGCTTACTTAATATAATTGTATGAATGCCGGTGGATGGAGGTTGTGTCTCTTAATTTGGAATGATGTTAATTTTTCATATTCGTAAGCTCAATTTTTTTGAGTTGTACATCTTCAAAAACTCTTTTAAACTACATGAAATCAAGTTGTACCAAAGCAGGTGGCATAGTCTATACTTGTATGCTTCACATAATAAATTGTAGGATTTATTTAATAACCTGAATATGAACATATAAAGCCAATAAAACTCATATCATGGTTTAGTAGAGGCCGATCTTTGATCGGGTGAGCGAATGTGCTCAATTAATGACCGTCCTCTCTCATACCTAAGGTTTGAACCAAGTATATTTGGTTATGACGAATAGTGGCCTTGGCACGAGTCACGGGTTTTATAATTTTCCTAAAATATTATGTGGCGACTCTAAGATCTGGTGATGTAGTCTATTTTTGGCAAATATTTTGTATTAAAACGGATTTTCCATAAAAATTGTCAAATCTAGACCCTTATCTATGTTTCATATTGTACTCGTAAGACTAGATTAAAGAAGTCGAGAGTCCAAACTGTTTAATACACATGGGTACGCCTTGGGCATGTTATACCAACACATATGTAACACAAATTAATCCCATCTCTCATACAAATAAATAATCAAAGGATTTGGGGCTTTTCATCACAACCCTCATAAACGAGATTACCCAATCCACAAATCTTTTAATACCCATAACATTTACCAATACCCTTTTCATTTCTTCGAAATTTTAATTTTCAACAATTATTACAACTTAACAATTATAAAACCATAAATAACAATTAACATAGATTAAATTTATGATGACTTTCTTTATTGTCTTACACACCCATTTTCACATTTTTAATACACAATACCCCATATGGTTCAAATAAAATCAAATCACCAATTTTCTCGTTTTCTCATAACCCATAAACAATTAATTAGGGCTTTTTACACTAATCTTTTTAAACATGTTCCTCAAACATAACAATCTCATATATTCACAACAAAACACAAGATTTAACTTTAGATCATAAAATCCTAACCCTCATCACATGCTTTTCAAAAATACACAACAAATCAAGTTTTTAATGTAATAAAAACTGCCACATGTCTATCTATAATGAGGTATTGAAAGAAGCAAAGAAATCCCTACCTTAAAGAGAGAAGAGGAGAAAACTCTCAAAATCAACTTCGTCGAAATTTGATCTCCACCGGCCAAAATGTTGCCCTCAAGACGCTTGTCATTTTTGTATAAGAAACTAGTATCAAAATCTCGCTTGATCTTTGTAGATCATAGAAAATGTGAAATTTGGTGAGAGTTTTGAGAGAAGGAAGAGAAAAGAGAAGTTAGAGAGAGAGTGTGTGTGATGAAAAATGGTCAAAAAAAATAGAGAGGGATCTGATTTGAGTGAAAAGAGCATAGAAATTGATGTATGTACGCGCAAAATTCGCTCGTGCGGATCAACTCAAGGAAAAATGATTTTCTTGCAAAATTTGCTCATGCGGATTTAACCAAACAGCTTTTGCTGGGTGACTTCAAAGAAGGGTATCTCCCTCGTTCGAAAACGAAATATGGTCAATTTTGTGTCTAAATTGAAGCCTTGAAAATAAGATTTCCAATGATTCTAGCCTCACATCAAGATTCAAATGTGGAGAAAGAAAAAGGCAAAAGAGTGAATACTACTCAAAACAAATATTCAAATATGGCATTCTTGGTCTAATCTTGCCCAACCAACAAGTTAACTCATCAATCAAGGCTCCAAACAATAAGGAGGAGGTCCCAATTATAATAACTAAAAGGTCAAATGCAACCCATAACTTTTCAGAAGTCCAAAGAAAAAAAAATATGAGTATAGAGTAATGGCTACCACTTAACAAAAATAAGTCGAGATTAAGAACCGGGACACTACATATAAGCATAAGAAGAAGTTTTCTCATTCATTTTTGGGATAATAGTCATTACATTGAGCTTAAACATACCATCCGACATATATCCCTTACCCACATGGACTCCACTTTTGATCAATACGACCTTATCAGACTTAAACACCATGCGGAAGCCATGCTTGCTTAAGAAAGACCTTGAGACAAGGTTCTTATGAATGTCCAGCACAAATAGGACATCGTTCAAAGTCAACTCTTTTCCTGAAGTCATTTTCAGGACCACCTTGCCTTTCCCCTCAACAATTGAGGTCTCAGAATTCCTCATTAATGACTTCTCACTGTTTGAAATCGGTTTGAAAGTTGTGAACATTTTCTTATCAGCATAGATGTGGCGAGTGGCCTCAGTGTCCACCCACCATTCCTTTGGGGTGGACCACACGATGTTTACCTCTAAAACGACAGCAAACATGCATATCATCTACATCTTATGACAAATCCTCCATTTCAGCCATGTGAGCCCGACTTTTGTTCTGTGGAGGGTTCTTCTTATAGGCTTCTTCTTGTGGCAATCAACCGCCCTATGTCCATCACTTCCATAGTTAAAGCACGTTTCATTAAACCTATAAGTAGGTTCCTGCGGCTTGTAAACCGGCCTTTTGGAGACACCACCTCTTGTCCCCAGCTTTGAGCTTTTGCTGGTTGGTGGCTTCTTCTTAACCTCCTAGGATTGGTCATGCTCAACTATGTTTACTTTCACAGTGGAGGTACTCCCCCATTTCTTCTTATTGTCTTCCTCAAAGTGGAGCTTGACAACGAGCTCTTCGACTATTATCTCCTTTCGTTTGTGCTTTAAATAATTTTTGAAATCTTTCCAGTCGTTAGGCAACTTCTCAATCAAAGCAGCTGCTTGGAATGATTCACTCAGCAGCATTCCCTCTGTATGAATCTCGTGCAGAATAACTTGGACATCTTAGACTTGGATTATGACGGTTTTAGAGTCCACCATTTTGAAGTCCAGAAACCAACCAACAACAAATTTCTTTATCCCAACATCCTCTGTTTTGTACTTCCTATCCAAAGTATCCCACAGCTCCTTTGCCAACTTCTTGGCATAAAACCGTTGAACGGTGTATCTATCAAGCCATTCAAAACATAGTTCTGGCAAAGGATGTCTGATTGCTTCCAAGCATCTAGAGCCATGAGTTTCTGCTTGTTTTGCTCATTTTCTTCCATAGTTGGTCGATCGTCACTCAAAAACCTCGCAAGGCTAAGAGTAATTAGGTAAAATAGCATCTTTTGCTGCCACCTCTTGAAATTCAAGCCGGTGAATTTCTCCGAGAACTCATAATGGTTGAGTGGTGCCCCCAGACCAGTAGGAGTAACAACAGGATTGACGACAGGGGTAATAGCAGGGTTGGCAAGCCAGTTGACCGGGGGTTTTGATCTTCACCAACAGCAGCAGCAGCAGCAGCAACATCAGTCACAGTTGCCATTTCTGAAACACATAACAGAATTTCACTATTATGTGTTTCCAGAAACTAAACTTAACACTAGAAAATCCCAAAGTGTGAAATTTAATTCAAAACTGATCTCACCACTTACCCTAGAATTGAACATGGTCAGGAAAGTTTCTAGGAAGACTAGAGGGGTCACACTCGTCCCACTTAAGACCCATTTAACCTTAGACAAAACTTTCAAGAGCATGTTGGCTCCTAGTCCATGGGAAACAAATTTAGAATTAAGGTTTCCAGGGGATAAACTAGGTTAAAACAAATCAAGTTCTAAAACTTGCAAGCAATTAAAATTTTATAACCAAATTACAAACAATTAAAAATTGTTACAACAATTTACAAGCAATTAAGATGCTTCCAATATTACAAGCAAACAAACTTGCTTTAATAAAAATTGGTAATTTAACCTACTCGAACTCAAGCAAAAATTGCTTCAATTATAAGAATAACCAATCCAAATAAGGATTCTTTTTGGTCCAAAAAATTCTTTCCATGCTTAGGTATTTTTGTTCAACAAAAAATGTTAGTAGTCCAAATTTTTGGTTTTACAGTCCCAAATTCTATTTATTTGGTTTTGTATTTTTTTTCATTCCCTTTCGCATAGGTATTCTTGTAAAGAAAGTTAGCAGAAAAACACAACAAAATACAGAACAAATAATCTAAAAAAATTGTAAATACAACACATTATTTTAAACTTTCTAGCAATATATTTAATAGCACAATTAAGTAAATAATTAAAATACTAGACAAGTTACCAAAAAAAGAAATTATAACTCCAAAAATTAAATTAAAAAAGTTAATAGGTAAGAGTTATATGAAATTATTACAAAGCAATAAATATGTAAATAATTTTAACAATATAACACTTTTTGTTCTTTTGTGTAGGGTAGGGCGCAAAAAAATCTTCTCCATTTCTTTAACCAAAGCTTCTACTTGCAATGGGTTTGAATCCCCTATGAATGTGGAAGGTTTCAAATCCTGGAACTGCTTAATCATAGTTGGCCCTTCTCGATGTTCTGGTATTCCATTGGTTACGTTATATTGTAAGGCCTACAAGAAACTAGCAATAGCTCTTTCTATGATTTTTTTTCCATTGGATCGGCTCCACTGGATGACAATCCAGTACCATTTCCATCATCAGCCATTGCTACAGAGTAAATTTTTTAATGAAAGTGGTGCATTATTCCTATTTGTACATAACAATTGTTAATCATCACACACTTAATTTAAAATATTACTCACATAATTTACAAAACATAGTTCACAAACACCGGTTTTATTTATACATAAAGATGTTGGTAAATTACTTGTCTCTACGAGTTAATAATTACATCTAGTTAGTGTCTAACCCTTTTATTGCAAAAAAAAAAAAAAAAAAGGGATTAGAACTAGGCCATGATTAGCTCACTCTAAATAAAAAAATAAAAAATAGAAAAGGATCTTTCTCTCGGAGTCTAATTTGGAAACAACCACGGAAACTACAGCTTCATGTGGTGTTCAAACTCCCAACCATTTAGCTCAATACCAAAACATAACCAAACTACCTCCACCTGATAGATGGGAATGCTTGCTTCATAACCCCATAATTGATGTCTTGTGATACGTACTGGCACCTCTACATATGTCATAATATCACCAAAATCGATTGTTTGGACATTAATAATGTTTTGAGGGGGAGGGGTTCTTGTTTGTAGGTTGTCACTTAAAAAGGCATTCCCTGTTCAGGCCACAAATTCTAGAGGCAAGGGTCCCACCAAGAAGCAAGGGTATCCTACCACTCTTGTTGGTCCAAGAAATCTGCCTAGTGTATTGTCGCCATCGATCCTCCACCATAGCAATTCCACATCTGTTGGGTCTACTCGTAGGTGTACAAGCCTACCCATCAACTGATTAAGGGTCAGGTGTGAGTGTCTAACTATGTCTTCAGAATCCCCTATTTCCTCTGGCAGATCTGGGACATAGTTGTTTTCAAAAATCCCCTCGAAATTTGGCAGATTGGGCTAGTACCAAAAAGAATCACCGAAGTTGAGTTCTGACATTTTCTACACCATATGATGCCCAAACTCGGCTATAGAACTAATACGAGACTACACACATAATGGTTAATGTATCAAACAAACTAAGGTTTTCCTTATCCTACTTCCTAATTGTACACATGTCCTATGCTTCAATGATGATTTTTTTTCCTTTTTAAACTATTGCTCTGATACCACTTTTGCACGACCTAACCCCGATGCTTAAGGCTAGATTCGCAACTAATTGATTTCTAAGTTACTAAGAATTAATTCTAAATAAACAAATTAAATAATGCAGCGGGAAAAAATAGGGGGTAGATAACTATTTGAAGTGTACATTGGAACATGAGTAAGATAGTAATTACAAATAACCAAAAAAAAAACACGATGTTTATCTCAAGTCTTAGTCCTGATTAATGAAGTAAAATAATTCCTCCTTAAGTTTCTTCCCCTAAAAGGGTTTAACAAAGTGAGGGATATTATACTAAGAGCATAAGAGTATACAAATCACCATGGATAATTATTTAGGCTAAACAATGAATAGTTTGGTTCGAATAAATAAAGCGTTTTAACTAACAGAAACAAAATGCAGAAATCATATAAGCAAAATAAGCATAACCACGGTACAGAATAGAACAGAGGGTCACAAAGTGACTAATCAAATGGCCAATGCTTATTTAAGTCCACCAAAGTATGAGACCGTTAGAGGGTCACTAAAGTGACAATTCAGAGGGCCAATGGTTATTTAGGTCTTCTAAGGCATGTGATCTCTGTGGTGGTACTTATAAAATAATTGTTTAAAAACACATTTAATAAATAATAGCATAGTTGAAATGTTAATATAATTTATAAAGCATGATTTGCATAAAATAATTCATAAAACAATAAAACAATTTATGGTTACTCAAAGTATAATATAACTCACTTCAGTGTAGATTCCTACTATTTACCTCTGTTACGTACCTCTCTGCCTGTCTTCACTTTATTACTCTTTTTCTTGTCCTTAACTTGTGAGCATAAACTCACTATTTATGCTGAGGCTTTCATCAATTAGACTTCATAGGCTTCATCAATTGGGCTAATAACAGGCTTCCCATGCTGCTACAACTGCAATTGCCACATCTTGTTCCTAGATAAACTTAACCCCAAATGGATAACTCATGGAACTCAAGCCTAATTACCCGTTGGCCCATAAATCAAAATAATTATATTTCTCTTTCTTTTTTTTATTTTTTTTCTCTAGTAATACACAATTATTCCTAGTTTAAAATTAAATTACATTTTAGCACATATAATTATAAAATTAAATATATTATTATCTTTTTTTAGTTGATATTAATGTGGCGTTAAAATTAATTAAACATTTGGGATGTCACATTTCTTTCCTCCTAAATAGAAGTTTGTCCCCCAACTTGTCGTACCTTGGTTTTTGAAAAGATATGGATATCAGGCCAGCATTTGATTCTCAGCTTCCCACATAGCTTCTTTTACACGATGATTTCACCATAAGACTTTTACAAAAGGTATAGTCTTATTTCGGAGAATCTGATTATGACGGTCAAGGATCTATACCGATTGCTCTTCATAAGAGAGATCTTTTTGAACTTCTAGGTCTTCATGATCAATGACATGTTCTGAATCTTGAAGATATCACTAGAGAATTGAAATGTGAAACACATTGTGAACATTAGACAATTCTGGTGGTAGTGCAAGACAATATGCCACAAGGCCAATCCTTTATAATATCTCAAATAGTTCGATGTAGCACGGGTTCAATTTTCCTCCCTTTCCAAACCGTATGACTCCCCTTGTTGGTGAAACTTTCAAGAAAACATGATCTCCTACCTGAAATTCCAAATCTTATCTCTGTGTATCTACATAACTTTTTTGGCTACTCTGGATAGTGCGAATTCACTGTTGGATAAGTTAAATTTTATCACTTGTCATCTGCACAATTTCGGGACCAAATAACTTTCTATCTCCTACCTCTGCCCAACATACAGGTGATCGACATTTCCTCCCACATAGTGCTTCATACAGTGCCATCCCAATGCTTGCTTGGTAACTGTCGTTATAGGTGAATTCTACTAATAGAATATGCTCGTCACAATTACCCTTAAGGTCTAATACGCATACCCGCAACATGTCCTCCAATGTTTGAATCATTCTTTCCAATTGTCCATCGATGTACGGGCGATAAACAATGTTAAACTTTAGTGTACTTCCCAAAGCTGCCTGTAACTTGCTCCAGAATTGAGATATGCAATGAGGGTCTTGATAAGATTCAATTGATACCGGGGTGCCATGCAATCGAATGATCTCTTTGATATATAAAATGACAAATTTGTTAAGAGAGTACGTGACTCTGATGGGCAAAAAATCTACTGATTTCGTTAATCGATCTACTATAACCCATATTGCATCGTTCTTTGAGGCTAATTGTGGTAATCCAATAATGAAATCTATAGTAATGTGTTTCCATTTCCATTCAGGAATAGGGAGTGGTTATAACAACCCTGCAAGTCTCTGATGCTCTGCCTTAACTCGTTGACATTGGAAGCATTTGAAAACATGGCTTCCTATGTCTCTCTTCATTCCCGTCCACCAATAATCCTCTTTTAGATCATGGTACATTTTCGTATTTCTTAGATGAACTGCAAATCTCGAGCTATGGGCTTCCATCAATATCTTCTTTTTGATTTCTGGAATGTCAGGTACACAAATTCAGTTTTGAAACTTTAGTATCCCATTGTCTATGGTGAAATTGGGATTAGGCATACTTCCTTGCTCATCGTACTTTTTTTCAAAAGTTTGTTCTCACATTGACGTGCCCTAATTTCATCGATTATTGTAGGTTCCATGACTATATTAGTGAGAAATCCATTAGCCTTGTGTGGAACCAACTCCAAGTCTAGTTTTTCCAACTCTCCAATAAGTGATTTCTTGTTAGTGAGGAAGTATGCCAACTTCGGGTGGCCTTCCGACTCAACACATCTGCTACCACGTTAGCCTCTTGCCTGGGTGGTGTTGAATCTTCACTTCATAATCTTTCATAAACTCTAACCACTATCGTTGCCCCATGTTTAGTTCCTTCTGTGTAAACAGATATTTAAGACTCTTATGGTTGGTGTAAATTTCGCATGTTACTCCGTAAAGGTAATGACGCCAAATTTTAAGAGCAAAAATCATCGCAGTCGATTCCAGATCATGAGTTGGGTAGTTCTTCTTGTGAGTCTTTAGTTGATGTGAGGCGTACGCAATAACCTTCCCATCTTGCATAAGTACGCAACCCAGTCCATTATATGAGGCATCACTATAGATTACAAATTCATCCGTTCTAATAGGGAGTGCCAATATGGGAGCTATCACAAGTCTACTTTTTAACTCCTGGAAGCAACATTCTCGTTTGTCAGTCCACTTGAATGGTGTGTTTTTTGGGGTCAATTGAGTCAATGGTGATGCAATCTTCAAGAAATCTTGAATGAAACGTCGGTAATATCCTGTCAATCCCAAGAAACTCCAAACTTCAGATACATTAGTAGGTCGCGGCCAATCCATGATAGCTGCAACCTTTTGTGGATCAACAGAGATGTCATTCTTGTCAATGACATGGCCGAAGAAGTGTTTACTAGTGATCCAGAATTTGCATTTCTTCAACTTGGCATAATGTTTGTGATCTTGTAATGTCTGCAGAACTAATCGTAAGTGTTGCTTGTGGTCTTTTGGTGTTTTAGAGTATACGAGAATATCATCAATAAAGACAACAACGAACTCATCGAGATAGGGTTTGAACACTCGATTCATGAGGTCCATAAAGGTCGTTGGAGCATTCGTGACGCCAAATGGCATGACAAGGAATTCGTAGTGTCCGTAACGCATTCTGAAAGCAGTCTTCTCAACGCTTCTAGCTTCGACCTTCACTTGATGGTAGCCTGACCTTAAGTTGATCTTTGAAAATATTTAAGCACCATGAAGTTGATCAAATAAGTCATTGATTCGCGGCAAAAGGTACCAATTCTTAATGGTAACATTGTTCAATTCTTGATAATCTATACATAATCTTGTGGTACCATCCTTTTTCTTTATGAATAGTACCGAAGCTCCCTATGGTGAGGTACTTGGTCATATGAAACCCTTGTTGAGCAATTCCTGTGGTTGCATTTTTAATTCTTTTAATTCCACAATTGACATGCGATAAGGGTTTATGATATCAGTTGTGTACCAGGTTGAGTTTCAATGGCGAATTCAACTTCTTAATCAACTAAGGTACTGCAGAAGTCTTTAGGAAAAATATCAAGAAATTTCCGAACTACAGGTATTGAATCGAGTGTTGAGTCTACTTGTTGAGTGTCGACCACATAACAAATATAACCGCAACAACATTTTTTCAAAAGTCATTGGGCTATCACGGAAGATATTAAACATGGAGGGGTAGAAACTCCAGTTACTTCAAAGACAAGTTCGCGTTGGTCTGGTAATCGGAGAAAAACCTTTTTGGTTGTACAATCAATGGAGGCAAGGTTGGTAACAAGACAATCCATTCCCAAGATTATATCAAAACTACTAATGTGGAGTGGAATCAAATCTACATACAAGGTTTCATCTTTTAGGGATATAGCACAGGATTTGTATATTTCCGTAATAAGTGCGAAACCACCAGAAAGAAAAGACACAGATAATGCATATTCCAAGGGTTCAGATGTTGATGTCAATTTGGAAGTAAAATATAGAGAAACGAAAGAATGAGTTAATCCAGAATCAATAAGAATATGAGCTGAAAGACCACATATAGAAAGTGTACCTGACACAACATTCTCGGTAATATTAGGGTTTCCAAGTACTAAAGCAAATATAACGGTTCCGATTTAGACCCGACCCATTTTTTGATTTTGAATCCGAGAATCCATGTCCTTAACTGTTGTTCATCTCATTTTCATCTTATTACTTGGTGAGTTTGGCTATTGGGAGTTTTGGTCGTGTTTAAAACAGGTTGGAAAGTTAATTTTTCAATGAGTTATTGCCCAAATTTTTGCCTATTCGCTCGAGCTATCTTTTATAGTTTGCAAAACTACTAGAAGTGTTGTATCTTTGCTCGAACGATCTTTTATAGGTTTGAACTTCTGGGAGGGGGTCATTGTGCGCTCAAGCGGTGGTTTTGGTCACTTAAGCAGTATCACTTATTGTGTCTGACGCTCAAGCAGTGTTTTGGTCGCTTGAGCGGTTTGTGCATATATCAGTCTGAGAAAAGGCCATTTTTAGTCACTTTTTATCTCTCTCTAAACATTTCAAAACCATAAAATCTTCACTCTCTCTCTCTCTCTCTCTCTCTCTCTCTCTCTAGTTCTTGTACTCTTGCTTCAAATACTCTCAATCCATGGCTTTCCTCACTCTAGCCCTTTGAAGAAAAAGATTGAGCACGTCGAGGGCTTCACTCTAATTGGAGGAGTTATTGTTTTTGGCTCCGCCAAGCTTCTACCTTTGCTCTCTCTTGTCTTCTACTTTGAGGTAGAGATTTCTCCAACCTTTAATATAGTTCTTAGCTTAGTTATTTACTCTTTGAAACGGGTTAGTGATTTGGGGGTTTTTTTGTTGAACCTAGCGTTTGGTTTTGGAAACTAAAAGAGTGGTTTTTCAAATAAATGCTTGAGAATGTTGTAAAAGGGTATTTATTGTTGGGTTGTGTGAAAATTGTGGAAACTTACTATTTGAATGAGGTTTTAAAGAACAAATTTGATTTTGTTGAAAATCATTGATATTTAATTTATGGAAGTAAAGGAAAAGATGTTGGGCCTTGAATAGTTATAGAGAATGTACATATTGATGATAAGAGTGGAGTTGCATATTTATTATCACCCCAATTTTGAAAATGTTGAGATTTTATCTATTATTGAATAAAATATCTGTTGAGTAGAAATATCTGTTTTGGGCTGTGTAACGCCATGAAAATATAACAATAAAATCCTCTCACAATATTAATTAAATAACATGTACCGAAATAATTATCTTCTATTCATATGATTCCATTATACAAAAGATAACACATGTAGTTATACATTCATAAGTCCTAACATTGAATCTATAGCATGTGCCACAAATTAATGAGATGAAAGAAAATTTAAACAGATATATAAATGCCCTAGTGGCTACAACATCCCAAGACGATGCTTGGTTACAACAAAAGTGAATTTAAACTCTATATAAAGAAAGCCCTAGGCTTGTACAAAATAAATACAACAAAAACAAAATAAGAAACTCTCGGCTCCATGTCCTCTCAACCTACGGCCTTAGCAGAGGTATATCATCAGCACCTGAAAATGGTTTTCTACATAGGGTGAGCCAAAGCCCGGTAGAGACACTCTAACACAGTGTATGAATCTTAACAAAATTATAAGGTGAATGCATATGCAATGCTCGTACCAAAACATTTTATGTCTCTTTCCAAAAACCATGCAATGTCAAGCTTATATCACAATTCATAAAAACATTTCCTTTACAATAGAAAATCGGGCAATGGATACAACACTGGAAATCTCTAGGTACGTGTCTGTAAGTAGGTTTTACAAGCACTAGCAATTGTCATTTTTACCGGTACTAACCGGAAAGCTCGACACCTAATCGCACAGGTTTCTGAACTTTCACCAAGGACACACAGGCCAACAATAATACCACAACCACATCCCCTACTCAGATTCACTAAGGTATTCATCTATTTTTCTCAAAACAATATACATTTCGAATGTGTTAAGTATGTAACAATGCTCAATGAAAATGGATGAGAAATTAGTTCAAATTCTCCTAATTTTCATGCAATTTCTACAACAATCATAGCTATCCTCGATCGATGGCTCAAAACAGATATCTCTAAACAGATAGATAATTTTCAATAAAGATAAACTTCTCAAAATTTCAAAATGGGAGTGATAATGCATATCCAACTCCACCATCAGCATCATCATCATTTCAATTTCATAAAACCCAATATCATTACCATTTTCTTTTTACAAAATCAAATATTCACATTTTAAGACAAAATCCCTTTTTTCTTTATAAATCAATTCCAAGGATAAAAATCCACCATTTTATTACAATTCAACCAAATTTACAAATCCACAATCATATTCAAGAACCCTTTTGAAAACCCCTTGTAGCTTGGTTTTCGTGCTCCTCGAGAGGTTTAGTCTCCTTGGATACGATAGCCCTACAGTTCGGACTCCCGTGGTTCTGAATCTGATTTTACAAGTGCAATGTGAAGTAGATAAACACAAATGAGTTAAAATCCAGCAAATCGTTTGGAAAATTAGTTCGGAATAAAAAATGTCAAAAATTGACTGCATTGCCAGATTTCAGAGTCGTCACCTAAATATTTTTGAAAAATTTAGGAAACCCGTGACTCGCACCAAAGGCCACTTGTTCGTCATCATCAAAGTGTTCTTGGCTCGGGAACTTAGGTATGAGAGAAAAAGGTCATGGATTGAGCACCCCACTCACCCGATCAAAGATCGGCCTCTACTAATCATGATGTGATTTTTATGTACAGTATATGCTCTTCTTTCGATTATTATATTACCTTTACTATGTGATGCACACAAGTATAGACTAATTCGCCCAATTTGGAACGTTTTGGGCCTGTTTGGTAACACTTACGTTTTCAGTTTATATTTACAAAAATTTTATAAACTGGTTTTTATTTATTTTTAGAAAAACATAAACTACAAACGCGTTTGGTCTGGGCGAAATGTCTGAAAATTTTAAAAAAATATAAACTAAAAGAGTGAGAAATGGCGAGTGGTGGCGAATGGTGGCAGCAGAAGACGGTGGTGGCGGGTGGGTAGCGACGGAAGAAGGTAGTGGTAGGTGGTGGTGAGTGGTGGTGACAGAAGACGATGATGGCGGGTGGCAGGTGATGGGTAATAGCGGCAGGTGGTGGGTGGTGGCGGTAGAAGACAATGATGGAGGGTGATGGTAGAAGACGGTGGTGAAAAGTGATGGTAGGTGGTGGTGGCGGAAGACAGTGGTGAAAAGTGGTAGCAGGTGGTGGCAGCGGAAGACGGTGGTGGAAAGTGGTGGTAGATGGTGACAGGTGGTGGGTGGTGGGTAGTGCTGGCAGAAGACGGTGGTGGAAAGTGGTGGCAGGTGACGAGTGGTGGCGGTGGAAGACGGTGGTGGAAAGTGGTGGCAGGTAGTGGCAGGTGGCGGGTGGTAGGTGGTGCTGGCAGAAAACGGTGGTGGAAAGTGGTGGCAGGTGACGGGTGGTGGCGGTGGAAGACGGTGATGGAAAGTAGTGACAGGTGGTGGTGGCGGCTGGTGGTGGCTGGTGACGGTGGAAAGTGGTGGCAGGTGGCGGGTGGTGGCGGCGAAAGACGGTGGTGGAAAGTGGTGGCAGGTGGTAGTGGCAGAAGATGGTGGTAGCGGGTGGTGGCGGGTGGTGGCGAGTGGTAGCGGCGGAAAACGGTGGTGGAAAGTGGTAGCAAGTGGCAGGTGGTGGCGGTGGCGGCGAAAGATGGCGGTGGAAAGTGGTGGCAGATGGTGGCGGCGGAAGATGGTGGTGGAAAGTGATGGCGGGTGGTAGTGGTGGAAGCTGATGGTGGCGGGTGGTGGCGGCGAAAGACGGTGGTGGAAAGTGGTGGCAGGTGGCGGGTGGTGGCGGCGAAAGATGGTGGTGGAAAGTGATGGCGAGTGGTAGTAGCGGAAGATGGTGGTGGCGGGTGGTGGCGAGTGGTGGCGGCGGAAGATGGTGGTGGGTGGTGGCGGCAGAAGACGGTGGTGGAGGGTGGTGATGGGTGGTGGTAGTGGTGGCGGAAGACGGTGGCAAGTGCGAGTGGTGGGTGGTCAAAAAAAAAAAACTGAAAACGTAAACTCATTTTTTGAGTTTACAAATTTTGGCCAAATTTATGAACTGAGACCACTAATTTATAAACCAAAATATTTACCAAACAAGTTTTTATGACAGTTTTTTTAATTTTTATAAATATAAACTGAAAATGTAAGTGTTACCAAACGCCACCTTTGATTTCATGTTTATTTTGAAAATTGTTTTGAATATGCGCCACTTGAAAAAAGCAAACTTATATGTACATGTGAGACCTAGAAAATCCTCTCACATGGATTGTTGATGAGATCCAACGAAGAGATGAGCTTGGCTCCTGTAGATCTACAAGGATGAGCATGATCGGTGCCACCCAACGGGGTTGCCGGTCGAAGACACTCCAATGATAAAGTTAGCCAAAATAGATCAAAGAGAGAAGATAAAGATTTAGAGAGTGTGTGTTCTGTGGCAGCAAAAATGAGGCATACCTCTTATGTATGGGGTCCCCTCCTTTTATAGGGGATGGATGATATTTGTTTAGGATATTTTGCCCTTATAGCTAGGATATTTTTCTGGCTCCCACAATAGCCCAAAATTTTTGCTTTCTTTTCACACAAGAAGTGGAAATTTTTTGTTCTGAGTTCGTGGCATAAACAAATGCTAGATCTTTGATGAATAATATGTAGTTGATGTAGGTCTTATTTCTTGATCACATTGCCAAGCGATGTTGTTTGAACAAATATTAGAAAAAGCATTGTGGATACATATATACGGGAACAAAACAAATGAACAAATGTACATATGAATGCGTGTATGAATATATGTATGTGTGAATGTATGATTGCTCAGAAATTATATCACTTGAATTCTAAACAATCATATCATAGTGCTGAGCTAGAGATATCTTTATGTGTCGAGTATGGAGGCATTTGTTGGTGTCAGGCAGCAATCAATTATAGGCATTGCAAGGATAATAATCCATGTCAATGATTGCCTATACCAAATAATATAGGTATATTTGCCACAAAAAAAGTGGAAAGCTATAAAAGCTATAACAATGATGGCACACAAAAATGTGCGAAGAATTGCTGAGTGTGTAGCCGAATGTGTAGTATAAGTGTATTGCCCCAAAACTGTCACTTGCTTGGAGCTGTGTGAAAAGGAGCGAGAGTTTGGAACTCAAGTAATTGTCGTTGTTCTTTGTAATGCTTATATCAAGTGGGCCGAGTATACATGCATAGCAGTGGTGCTGAGATGATAACGATTGATATGTCCCAAGTGGAAAGTGGAAAATGGACTAAGATGTCCCAGTTGGCAATAAATGGCCAAGGTAACGAAATAAATGAGTGAGAAGGATGGAGAATTTTTTCCAAGCCCCACGATCCTGCTGCTGAAATTGCATGCCGATCAGATATGATGTGACCGTTAAGCAATCTTGTAACACCCGAACGTGCCAGGTCATTTATCCCAATATTAGGCAAAAAGTCACCAAATAAGATGTAGTCGTTGAATTCAGCATTGAGCAAACTCTAGGTACGGCGGCAAAAATGTTGTTTTAGTTGCGATATATGGCATTGCATGTAACATCTATGAATGTTTGGTATGGAATTTGCAAAATCAGACCATACGGATGTGTGTAAAAGGCTCTAAATAGTTGGAAATGACTATTGGATCGTTGGAATCAGATTCCGGATGGCGTAATTTTTTTCAAAATGGATCTGAGGGCTAGAATCAACAGGGTGTAATTCAACCACAAAGCACATGATAATTTCCGCAGTGGCTGCCTGGGTTGTCTTCTCTAGCGAAACTGGGCATTTTCTGGGCAAACTTTGAATGGCTCGTACAACTTCGTTTGAGCTCTGATTTTGACGTGATTTATTGCATTTGACTCATCTCAATGAGTACTTCACGTTGGTATAGGCAAAACTTGAGTTTAACAGCTTTAGAAATTTCAGTTGTCGGAAAATGTGATCCGTATCGCAACTTTCGACGAACTTTGGCTACTTATTGGCTTCACTGGTTGGTGGGTTTGGACTCTTTGAGTCGATACAAATCTTGTGGTATGTTTAGATGTGGATTTCAGTAAGCTGAGATGCTAGTTCTATGCCAAGATATTAGTGCGGAGCAATATTGCCAAATAATGTGCCAAATAAGTTGCAACGTTGCCGAATAAAGTTGCGGAATAATACTGTAGTTGCCCAATAATGTGCCGAATAAGTTACAACGTTACCGAATAAAGTTGCAGAATAATACTGTAGTTGCCAAATAATGTGCCGAATAAGTTGCAATGTTGCCGAATAAAGTTGCGGAATAATACTGTAGTTGCCAAGTAATGTGCTAAATAAGTTGCAATGTTGCCGAATAAAGTTGCGGAATAATACTGTAGTTGCCAAATAATGTGCCGAATAAGTTGCAACGTTGCCGAATAAAGTTGCGGAATAATACTGTAGTTGCCAAGAATGTCCAATGATGTAGTATTGACGTATGTGTGGCTGAGTAGTATTGCCGAGTACGCAATGTTAAGCTAAATAATGTTGTCGAGATAGTAACGGCGAGCAAGATTGTTGCACGTCTGAATGAAATCTTGAGATTGTTACAGAAGAGATAGATAAATTAATTATTATAAATGTACGTAGCTATTGTTTGTTTTTTTTTTATTATTATTATTATTATTTTTATTGGGATGACAAATGGTGTTAAGCCAAATGTAAAAGAAATTCAAGTTGGGGCGAATGATCGGTGAAGATGGATGATTATGGCCTAGCTCCAGGAGCCTGCTGTCAAAATTACATGCTGACCGGACACGATCTGGCTGTTGATCGATCACTAAATGTTCCCAATTGGCCAATTTATTGATCCCAATATGAGACTCAGAATTTGCAAAAGTAGAGCTCAAAAATAAATTCTACACAGTGAAAAATGCAAGGGTAAGCATCCCCGAACATGCTAAGATACAATAGAGCACTTTGCGCCGAGAAACACATGATAAATCCTTAGGTCATCTTTCTCATGCAGCAGACATGAAATGCAGAAGTTTGAGATTCAAACACCCAAGTTTGAGCCCTTGTATTTTCCTCATTTTAAATTTGATTGGCCTCTTTGCGGTGGCGTTGGATTCATCTCACGGCCTAGTGTTCATTCCATAATTTAGACTCTTCATTCCGCCACTGCTTGAATGCTGTTGGACCTCCTAAAGTTGACCGAAAATAAGACGGTTTGGCTGCTTCATGTTTTTTGTTTTTTAGCTCTCGTCCTTGGCTAAAGTGTGATTGGCCGAAGATGTGCTTGGTGAGTGAATGTGCCCGGCAAAAGGGCTTGGTGGTTCACATTGTTGAATATGCTCTTGGCAACAAATAATCGAGGCCATTTTCATTACCAAAGAATGGAGCGCGGGGTTGTACATTTGCCAAGTAACTTTGGAGCTTTGATGAGCAATCTTCTATGAGTTGTGGTGCTGCCGAATTGCATATCTATGAGTTGCGGTGCTGTCGAATTGCACATGCATTGGGATCGAGTGATGACTAATTTGTCACTGTGGATAAATTGTTGTCTAGCAATGTTGTACTCAAAGCAATGAGTTTGTGGGTATAGACAATGTTGTGCAGCCGAGATAGGTGGGTTGGCACTTCTTCGGCTTACCGAAACACATTGGTTGGCAGAACACTTGATCGGCTAGTTCGTTTAGTTTTGTCTTTGATGAGAGTTTGGTTGACAATTGTAAACTTCTAGCTTTGATCCACTAGTCAGCAAGTCAACAACTTCATTGGCTTTGGTGTTTTAGCTTGCCAAAATGAGTGATCGGCAACTGATTTTGTGATATTTACCAATCAATTGTGTATGTTCAGAATGCCTTTGTTACCCTTCATAATGTAACTTTCTTTATTCCATTGCTTACTCAACCTCAAGCAAATTGCCGAAGTGGGTTGCCAAGTTGCTGGAATGGTCCCTACAATTTGGCTTGACAAACTGAAATGAGCATCTAAAAAAAAGGTTGCCACAAGGGTCAAATTGATGAATAAATTTATATGCAAAGACTACAAAAATGAGTTAATGGTTAGAGAAAGAAAACAACGAAATGGTCCCGTGAGTTTCTTTCCCTGTATTTGATTCTAAAATTCATAGCACATGGAGTGTTTGGCATGGAAAGCAAAGCTTTACTTCTACTAATGCAAATCACATTAACATATAAACAAACTTGCAGTAGATGAGAGCAAAAGCAGAATAATATGTATTTATCATCTTCCTCATTGAACTCTAAGATGTTTCCCACAAACGGCGCCAATTGTGAGACCCAGAAAATCCTCTCATATGGATTGTTGATGAGATCCAACGAAGAGATGAGCTTGGCTCCTGTAGATCTGCAATGATGAGCATGATCGAAGCCACCCAACAGGGGTTGCCAGCCAGAGACACTCCAATGATAAAGTTAGCCAAAATAGATCAAAGATAGAAGATGAAGATTTAGAGAGTGAGTGTGCTCTGTGGCAAGGAAAATGAGGCATACCTCTTGTGTATGGGGTCCCCTCCTTTTATAGGGGATGGATGATAATTGTTTAGGATATTTTGCCCTTATAGCTAGGATATTTTCTGGCTTCCACAGTGCATTAATCAAATTATCCCAACTTAAGCGAAAAAAATCCTTCATCCACAAGCATTCAAACAGGTATATCAAATAAGCACTTAGCCTTATGGTAATCATGCTTGACACGGTAGCAATCACACACATGCAATATGCTAAAGCAAGAAATGCTCACCTAGTACTCCGAGGTGAGCTAAAGAAGATAAACTAATTAGAAGAAATGCATGTTCCTAAACAATGTAATATGACTAATACAACGCATATAATATGCAAATAATAAACTCGGCTACTAGCATGGTATGTGAGTCAATTCAAAACATGTAAGAAAGCACGTATTCGAGTAAGGAATTTGAAATTGACATTGATTAGTATGATAAGCCGAACCCTTATGCATATAAGACGAATTGATGCAAATCATGAAAAATGCTAAGAAAAACATGATGCTATGTGTTATCCATCATAAGTAAATAAATAAAATGGAGAAAGAAATGGGGGTTGGAAGACATACACAAATTCTTACATATTTGTCCTCGTGCAGGAGGGTCTAAATGTCCAAGTGTTTCAATTTTAACTACTTATTAATCTAAATGAATTAACAAGCTGAATTAACTAATTATTACAAATTGAAGGAATCTAATTTATTAATCACAACATGAAATTAAATCTACTAATTAGCCCTAACTTCATGAGCCATGGGAAGTAAAGAATCGCGTATGCATGAACGGGAATATCTACCCGAAAACACCTCTGTTTTGCTGCCAGAACTGTTCTGTTTTACAGACAGAAAAATAATCTGTTTTCACCCTAACCTCTGCTCTGTTCTGCCATGAAAATGGTACTATCTGCAAAAAAAATAAAGTGGTCGGCAGGCCTTGAAAAGTGGTCGGTCGGATGGACAGGTGGCCAGCCAGCCACTATTTTGGGGTTCTACCCTGCTGCAACGGAAAGGAAACAAAGCACAAACAGAGTGCTTCCAGGGGATGTTTGTCCTCTCTGCCTCTCCTTATCATGAAACAGATCAAGGGAGGGGTAGACTCGATTCGCAAACTATCAATTGACGCAAACTCATTGCGTGATGATCTATGAATCAATGGGACAAAGTCTCAATAAATGGAAATAAAAGACCAACGAAACCTCCTCCCTATCATGGAGTTACCTCTCTAGGGAAGTGGTAGACATCGCTTCTTGAATAATTAACATCACTAATGAGTATGTAATGACTCGAGACACGATAGGTTCAATTAACATCCGATTGAACCCAAACCAATTTTATTACCCTTGCTACCATTTTAGTCCAATTTTATTAGCCCTTTTTATTACCTTTCCATTCTTTAGTCATTTTAGTCCAAAGAGTGAGAGTTAACAAAAGTGTCAAACAAGAAGTTGTTCTTGGCATGAGAGAGATGTAATGCCTTGGTAATAAACCTTCGAAGAGATTAAACCATTAAGTATGGAAGGGTCTCTTTCGCATGCCTTAAACAACACTTGTTTGAAAGAACTCTTAAACAAAGAAAACCAAAAAAGAAGGGAGGTTGCAGAGATGATTAGCACAAGTGAAAGTATATGTATGAAAGCTATGGAAATAAAAGCTATCAACTCAAATATGTTGGTGTCTAAGGCCTAAACCACCAAACCTATGAGGACTACAACACTATAAGCATACTATACAAAGCATGAATGAAGTAAACACACTAAAACAGTCCTAAAACTCACAAAAACAGTGCTCGAATTAGTAGGAAAAAGCTAGAAAAAGTGAGCTAAAATAAGAGAGAAATAAAGCTAGTAAGCAAGCCTAAGGAGGGGTGACTAACCCCTCTACTTTTGGGACCTCAAAATCACATATATTAGCTTTTTAAAACTCTGAAAATCAGTGGCCAAAAGTTTAGAAAGAAGTGGGAAACACAAGGACAAAAGCTTAGAGAACAAGGTTCAAAGAAGAGTGGTTAACCCCTCCATCTTTGGTAGCTTTAAGTCGCAAGTTTCAGCCCATAAAAATAGTCCAAAAATAGTATAAAAACAGCAAGGAAAGAGAAGGAAGAAGTAGTGTAAGGATGGCCAAGGTTATACCTCTTATAGAAAAGTAACTCTTTGATTCATAAACCAACAAGTGATCACCCTCAAGAGTTAAAATTTTAACGCAAGAACGTCAGCAAGGAGCCTCAAATATTTGGTTTAGGAAATGTTTGGGTAGTGTATGTATGTTGCAAGATAGAGAGAGGGAGAGGTTTTCAAGAATTTGAGCTTTGGTAATTTTTTCTAACCTAAAAACATAAGGTATGGTCAAGTATATATAGAAAAACTAGTTGCTATCTCAGAAATATCTATATTGAGCTAGCTGGTGCAATGCATGCATATGGGGGGATAGCTGGCAACAAATATCTGTTCTGCCGGGAAACCTAGCCGGCCAGCCAGCCAGGTGAGGAACGACTGGCCACTAAAAATTGGCCTGTCGGCCACCTGAAACTCAAAATTGAGGCTCCTTGCTGAGAAAATCGAATAGTTGTACAGCGTAACTTTTCATCATTGAGTGATCAACTTGAGGCACCCAAATCTTAAAGGCGGTCAAAAATAGAATGTTTACACCCCTCTTTGGATTTTTAAACCAAAACCCTAGATTTTGTTCAAAAATTCCCAAATCACAATATTGTTTTGAAAAGCAAATAACCAAGTTAAAAACTTTACAAAAGTTTGGAAAAATCCCTACCTCAAAGCCAGAAGGCAAGAGAGAGAGTGAAGAAACCCTGACGAAGCCGAGAATCAACTTTGTTCCGATTAGAATGAAGCTCTAGGTGAGTTTTACCTTTTTATCAAAGGGACTAGGGTCTAGAGATCAATGGATGATAGTGTATTTGAAGATAGAAGATGAGTTCTAGAGAGAGAGAGAAAGTAAATCTAGGTTTTTGAAGTGTAAAGAGAGAGAGTGAGATGAGAAAATGACTCAAAAAGTGAGTTTTTATGATCGATATATGCGCAGATCTCTCAAGTGACCATACAAAATAAATAAGACCATTCGAGTGAACAAAGCTACCACTCGAGCGCACAATGACACCCTCCTAGAAATTTGGCAGACAGAGGCTAACCACTCGAGTGCAAGAAAGACCGCTCGAGTGCAAGAAAGATCGCTCGAGCTAAAAACACCACCCTCCCAGTACTTTTGCAGGCCTGCAAAAGTACTGAGAGTTGCCAAAGACTGCTCGAGCGACCAAAGGACCACTCGAACAAACTGACTAACATCTGGGCAAAGACTTATTTGAAAAATAGACTTCCAACCTATTCCAAAAGCAACAACGACATCCAAATGACCAACTCAATCAAGAATAGATGTATAAGAGTATGAACAACCAGATAAGACAAGGAATTCTGGATCCAAAACAATAAACAGGTCTGGGTCTAAACTAGAATCGTTATAACCTCCCCCCTTTAAAGAATTTCTTCCCCGAAATTTAAAATCAACACAATAACCACTGTATTTAAATCAACATAACAATGATCTATCCATTCTCATAGCCATGACCCATCCACCAGTCATTCATTCTCATAACAATAATAAACAAAGTTTTCAATACTGAATGCACAATTCACTTTTTCCAAAACATATATAATGTTTTACATTTAGGGCTGGTTTGGCATATCCCAAAAAGTTAAAAAGTTACTAAAAAAGTTAAAAAGTTATCATTATTTACCAAAAAATATATATAAAAAAAATTAATTTTACACAAAATTATTACAAACAACTCTAACGTCCCCACAGACACAGAGCTGAATTTTTTGGAAAAATTACACAAGCAAGGTGCACAAATAACATGGTGCTGTTCAGCCCGTGGAGGCCCGTCACGGGTTCCATTTTGATAATCTGAACCGTTCAATGTGTAAAACTCGTTGAGTACTATATGCTTGTAAAAAATCATATTGATCGGATATCGCTAACTACATGATCAAATCAGTTTTGTATAAAAAATGGATGGTGTCATAGTTAACGGTTGAAAAAAAAACTAATCTGATCGGATAGCTATCGATATCCGATCAACGTGATTTTTTACAAGCATATAGTACTCGACGAGTTCTACACATTGAACGGTTCCAATTAGCAAAACGGGACCCGTGGTGGGCCCCCACGGGCCAAACAACACCATCCAATTCAATACTCGAAAAGGAGGGAACCATCTCCCAGCCTATACTCTGCACACACTGCCCCTTAGAACATCCCACTGTATTGCCTATTATATCCCAATCTTTTCCTATACACTAATTTATACAATTTTTTAATACACATTTTTTCGTAGAAAGTCAAAAAGTTATCTCAAACAACCATATTTTTTTCCTCAACTTTTTAGTCCAAAAAGTCAAAAAGTGCACTTATATAGGACATCCCAAACAACCCCTTAATCAACATAACATGATTTTCATTACAAGTCTCAAACATTAACAAAAAGATCCAGATACTTCTCATGGACTTCCGCCTCGCACTCTTAAGTTGCCTCCTTAACACCATGGTGTCTCCACAACACCTTTACCAATGGAATTGTCTTGCTTCACAAGACTTGGTCCCGAGTATCTAAGACTCTAACCGGTCTTTCCTCATATGAGGAATCCTCATTTACTTCTAACTCGGTCCAATCCAACACGTGTGAAGGATCTGGCTCATACTTCTGAAGCATACAGATATGGAACACGTCATGAACCATGGAAAGCTGTGGCAGAAAGGCCAAACAATAAACTACCTCCCCAATGCACTCTAAGATTTCAAAAGGCCCAATAAATCTAAGAGACAACTTCCCACTCTTCCCAAACCTTATTAATCCCCGTCTAGGTGATATTTTCAAGAAGACATGATCTCCTACCTCAAAGGATAACGGTCTCCTCCTACAGTCGGCATAACTCTTCTGACGACTCTGAGTTAAAACCAACCTATTACGGATAAGTGCAACCTTCTTTCTCGTTTTCCACACTAACTCAAGACCCAACATAGGTGCGTCACCTACCTCGGCCTAACATACTAAAGATCTATACGGTTGGTCATACAAGGCCTCAAGCGGTGCCATGCCAATACTCGCCTGACATCTATTGTTATAGGCAAACTCCACTAAAGGTAAATGCCTCTCCCATGACCCCTTAAAGTCAAGAACATAACCCCGAAGCATATCCTCTAGGATCTGAATGGTACGCTCTAACTGCCCATCAGTCTGAGGATGATAAGCGGTACTAAATGTCAATCTAGTACCCAAGGCATTCTGTAGGCTCTGCCACAATCAAGTCATGAAACACAGATCTCTATCTGAAACAGTAGTCAGAAGGACCCCATGAAGTCGAACTACGTCCTTAACATAAATTTCGGCAAGGTAATCTACCGAGTCACTCATGCGCATAGGTACAAAGTGTGCTAACTTAGTTAATCGATCGATTATTACCCACACGGCATCATTACCCCGTTGAGTCTTCAAAAGGCCAACCACAAAATCCATCATGACATACTTCTACTTCCACTTGGCTATAGGCAAAGGATTGCAACAAACTCGCTGGCCTCTGATGCTCAGCCTTTACTTGTTGACAAGTAAGGCACCTCGAAACAAATAAGGCTACATCACTCTTCATTCCCCTCCACCAAAACTGGCGATTAAGGTTGTGGTACATCTTTGTGCCTTCCGGGTGTACCGCAAGGCGCGAATGGTGGAACTTTCGAAGTACCTCCTCCCTACACGACTCTCGCATGAAAAGCCAATCAAGATATCTAACACTCATGTCCGAATACACGTTTAAACCCTTCTCTACCTTCTCACTAGATATCTTTCCCCGGATAGACTCTACCCCGTGATCACCCCGTTATGCTTCTATAATTCGGCTCACAAGCGTAGGTTGTACAACTATAGTAAACAAGGCTGCCAACTCAACGGACTCGCCAAGATGCAAGTCAAAGTCGCCAATAGCGCCCAACATCTTCCATTCCCGGATGGCAATACTAGCTACACTGCTAATGGACTTTCTACTCAAGGCATTGGCCACTATATTGGCTTGCCCCGGATAATAGTGTAGCTCAAAATCATAATCTTCCATAAACTCCATCCACCTCCTCTATCTTAGATTCAAATCCTTCTGTGAAAACAGATACTTCAAACTCTTGTAACTGGAGAATACCTCAAATCTCTCACCATACAGATAATGTCTCCAAATATTGAAGGCAAAGATCACTGTTGCTAGCTCTAGGTCATGAGTAGGGTAGTTTCTCTCGTGTGTTTTCAACTGCATAAGCCATAAGCTATTATCTTTCCCTCTTGCATCAAGACACAACCTAAACCTTCCTAAGACGCATCACAATACACTAAATAACCCAAATCCCTCTCCGAAATAATCAATACTAGAGCAGTAGTAAGTCTAACTTTAAACTCTTGAAATGACTTCTCACAAATATCACTCCACACAAACCTAATTGCCTTCCTCGTCAGTCTAGTTAAAGGTGAGGCCTATCTAGAAAAATCTTTCACAAAATGATGGTAATACCCCACTAGTCCCAAGAAACTCCGGATCTCAAAGGTATTCTTAGGTTGTTCCTAATCTTACATTGCCTTTATCTTGGAAGAGTCTACAGTCACCCCTTCCCCGAATACCACATGACCTAAGAATTTAACCTCCTTCAACTAGAACTCACACTTCCCAAACTTAGCATACAATTTGTGGACTTTAAACAACTCAAGTACAATCCTCAAGTGTTCCTTGTGTTCCTCCTCAGAGGGTGAGTAAATCAAAATGTTGTCAACAAAGACAACCACAAAACAGTCTAAGAACTCACGAAAAATTCAGTTCATCAATTCCATAAACAAAGCCGGTGCGTTGGTTAGCCCAAAAGGCATCACTAGGAACTCATAATGGCCATACCGCATACGGAATATTGTTTTCTGGATATTCTCCTCTTTCACTTTCAACTAGTGATAACCTAATCTCAGGTCCATCTTAAAAAAACAATAAGACCCTTTCAACTGGTCAACAAAGTCATCTATACAAGGCAATGGGTACTTATTCTTAGCAGTTACTTGGTTCAACTTCCGGTAATCAATATAAAGTCGCAATGTGCTATCCTTCTTCTTGGCAAAGAGAGCCAGTACTCCCCAATACGAAGTACTAGAGTGGATAAAGCCCTTATCTAACATTTCTTGGAGTTAAATCTTCAACTCACTAAACTCGGCGAGTGCAAATCTATACGGTGCCATGGAAATCGGTGTCATGGTGAGGTGATAAGCTAGTGAGATCCTCAGGAAAGATATCTGAGTATTCACAAACTACCCTCAGCAACTCTACTCGGACCACATCACTCTTAACACCCAAGAAAGTAGCAAAAAGGAGACTAAGCTCGCCTTGACCACGCGGATTATACACTAGCAACAAGCTCTATCAACTTGATCCCCCAGGAAATAAATACAATCACCACTCGAGGTGCACACTGTAACTCTCTGACGGTAACAGTGTATAATGGCCCCGATATGAGGATAACCAATCCATGCCCAAAATAACATCGACACCCAACATATCAATCAACACAAAAGCAAAAGGAAGTTGCCGACCAGCAACCTCTATCTCACAACCCTGACACCCCTGGTCTAGCACAACCTCACTACCAACAAGTGACTCTACCTTGAGTGGAGATGCTAACTAAGCCACTTCTAACCCCAATGTCGATGAGAATACAGGCGAAATAAAAGAATACAGACGAAATAAAAGAATGCGATGCACCAGTATCAATCAACACATTAGCAATAGAATTACACAACAAGAAGTTACCTTTCACTACCGAAGGTGTTGGCAACAAATCTAGCGTGGTAATAGCATATACATGCCCCGTAGGTCTTTACTCTACCTGCACACCCCTTAGAGTATAAGTCTGAAACACTGATTGAGCCAAAAAGGCTCTATGATTGGCCCTCAAGGCTTGTGCTGATGGTGTAGGCTAATGGCTCTGTGTTTGCCTCGAACGAGATGTGCCACCTGATTGAGGACAAAACCTCCTTACGTGTCCTGGCTGCCTACATTGATAACAGGTAGGCGATTGCCCTCTCCCTTGACTCTAGCTCTAAGGACGAGCCACAGACGGTGTAGAATGTTGCCCTTATCCCCTCTGGGGACAAACTAAAGACTTGTGGCCCAACTAACCATATTTGAAACAAGTGATCCCACCCTGACCACCTCTCCTTGACCCAAAACTCGATACAGGAAAAGTGGATCTAGACTGTGCTCCTTGGAACTACTGTGGGACAACACTCCTCTACCTCTTGTTGTCCCGAGTCTCCCCATGAACCCCCTGAATCCTCTGCTTGGAACCTCTCATCCGCTCATTTTCCAACTAAACCACGATCTCAAGATAAGCCGCCGCCTCCACAAGGCATCTATAGTCCCTAATCATAGACCCAGCCACTTTGAAAAGAAGCCCAATCCTCAACCTCTTCTTGAACTCAATGCAACGGTGTTCCTCCATCACTAAAAGTTTCGGTGCAAACCTTAACAAACTAGTAAAGGCAGCCTCAATCTCGGCAACCAGTGTGTTCAACTACTTGAGCGTCAAAAACTACTTTCTCAACTTCTCCCTAGCAATGAGAGGCAAAAACTTGCCCTCGAAGGCGTTAACAAAGGCTTTCCATGTCACCCCAATGCACCCCCATGCACCCCCGCACATACTTTCACCACTGACCCGCATCTCCCTTCAATTGGAAGGATGCCAAGGTCACTCTCAGCCCAGCATCCTTGATGCCAAGCATCTCGAACATCTTCACTATTTGCTCTAGCCGCTTATCCGGCTTCAGTGGCTCTTTCGAATCCCCCAAAAATTCATCCAGATTAGACTGGAAGAACTCCCTCTTCAGAAAAGACAGCCTTGTCTCAACAACATGGGCCTAGACTGATTCTTAGCTCTGAGAATGTCCATGGATTCCCGCAAGGCTCCGGCCATTTCACGGGGCCAAAGTGCCCATGGCCTGTTAACCCACTGGTTGAGCCATATTGGCTTGACCAACCCCTTCCTTTTGTGTCGAAATATCATCCGGTAACGGCACCTCTTGTCGTTTAGGCCTACCACGCCTACTACCACCACGTCCACGTCCTAACATTCTAATGAAGGTAACACAAGAGATTAGCACATTTACAAATATGCCGAAGCTAATTCACTCACGTCCTAATGCGATGGACAACAATTAATTCACTCCACATAAACACATAGTCACATAAACACATACGAACTTCCTTTCTAGATAATGATCATCCCACGACATCGTCAGAGTTCCAATTAGAAATAGCAATGATCAAGTGCTCTTCTAACAGAACTTCTAGAAACTCGTAGACCCAATTAATATCTTAGAAATTAAATTCCATACCCACTTACTGACATAAACATGTTATCACATAGCATACTAGATTTACTTCTAACACAAACTAATAAGATAACCCGTTGTGGTAAAAAACACATCTCACGATCCTAAAATACCAAACCCCGGTAGCTCTGATACCAAGTTATAACGCCCTAAAAATACAACAGTAAAACCCTCTCACGATATTAATTAAAAAATAACATGTACCGAAATAATTATCTTCCATTCATATGATTCCATTATACAAAAGGTAACACTTGCATTTATACGTTCATACATTCATAAGTTCTAACCCTGAATCTATAGCATGTGTCATAAATTAATGATATGAAATAAAAGTTAAACAGATATATTAATGCCCTAGTGGCTACAACTTCCCAAGACGATGCTTAGTTACAACAAAAGTGAGTTTAAACTCAATACAACTAAAGCCCTAGGCTTGTACAAAATAAATATAACAAAAACAAAACAAGAAGCTCTTGGCTTTAAGTCCTCCCAAGTTACGGCCTTAGCGGAGGCATATCATCAACACCTGAAAGTGGTTTTCCACATAGGGTGAACCAAAGCCCAGTACCGTGAACTTTTTGGAGAAACCGCTTTAACCACAACATCTCTTTCCCAAATTCTGCTATAGCATTATATTCTACCTTAGTTGTGGATACTTCTGCAACTTGGACTACCAAGACACAACTCTTCTTACGAAAGTGAACAAAAATCCTGATGTAGATTTCCTACCATCAAGATCACCCTTAAGGTATCTCAGAATCTACTTGATTACTTCCCAATGTTCTTTTCCTAGATTGGAAAAGAATCTGCTCACTACTCAAACAACATAAGCGATATCTGGTCAAGTAGACACCATTGCATACATCAAACTCCCTACTGTAGAAAAATGGAAAATCGCCGCATTCTCTTCTCTTTCTTTTATAGAGAAGAGACAAAAACTCTTGCTTAGCTTGAAATGGTTAGCCAGCAGAGTATTGACTGACTTGGCATCTTTTATGTTGAACTTTTCAATCACCCGTTCAACATACTTCTCCTGTGACAATCACAATTTCTTGGCTTTCCTAGTACGCCATTGTCTCGGCGCTTGTTTGAAGCCGTAGAGACTCTTGTCCAATCTGCACATTCTTTTTCCCTTTCACTTCAAAACCCTTTGGTTGTTCCATGTAAATTTATTCCTCCATATTACCATGGAGAAATGTTGTCTTCACATCCATTTGTTCAACTTCCAGGTTCAAATTGGCCGCTAGTCCCAAAACTACTTGAATGGATGTCATCTTTACAACTAGCAAACAAATTTCATCAAAATCAACACCTTTCTTCTGGCCAAAACCTTTGACAACCAATTGAGCCTTATACTTGACTAAATTTCTGTTACCATCTTTCTTCAGCTTGAACACCCACTAGTTCTTCAGTGCTTTCCGGCCCTACCAGAAAGTTTTCAAGAAGTATAGAATCATAAGGAGAAGAGTAGCTGGCAGCAAGCTATGCAAGAAGAGATGAATTCGTTTTACCAAATCATAAGTTTGATTTTTCTGCAATTAATTCATCTCTTCTTGCATAGCTTGCTGCCATCTACCCTTTTCCTTATGATTCTATACTTCTTGAAAACTTTTAGGCTCCCCCTCGTCAGTAATATTTTGTTAATGGCTTAGACTCTCTTGTTGATCTTCGTAGTTGTAGATCAACAGTCTTTGGTAGAGAGGGTTATGGATCCCCCTGCTTAACACCCTCTTCTTCTGGATCTTTGTCTTCTTGGAATCCATTCTACAACTCTACATCATTTGTTGCATTCTGCTATAGCTCTTCTTCATCAGTGGCATGCTGTGATGGTGTAGGATTTGGAACAATATCTGAAACATCATCAACTTTGGGTTTGGCTAGTTACCCGAAGTCTTTTAAGGTTTGGCCTTCTTGAAATACCACATCTCGACTTTAAATGACCTTGTTTTTTGAATCCCATAATATATATCCAAATTCTTCATCTCCATAGCCAATAAAAATGCTTGGAGTGGTTTTATCATCCAGCTTCTGCTTGTGCTCCTTGGATACATGTGCAAATGCTTTGCAAATTCTTCATCTCCATAGCCAATACATGTGCAAATGCTTTGCACCAGAACACTCTCAAGTGAGAGTAAGAAACCTCCCTTCCAGACCATACATTTTCTGGAATCTCAAAATTTAGTGAAACTAATGGCGATTTGTTTATCAAATAACAAGCAACACAAACAACTTCTCCCAAAAATGGCTTTGGCAGCTTTGCCATTTTGAAGATATATCTGACCTTCTCCACAATGGTCCAGTTTATTCTCTCGGCTACACTATTATGTTGTGGGGTTCCAAGAACAGTCTTCTTATGCTGAATGCAGCAAAGAGCACAGTAGGCTTCAAACTCATTTGACATGTACTCACCTCCATTATATGTTCGGAGACACTTCAGCTTTTTTCTAGTCTCCCTTTCCGCCATAGCATGGAATATCTGGAAATACTATAACACCTCATCTTTAGTCTTCAAGAAATATACCCACACCTTTCGTAATGCATCATTAATAAATGTCACGAAATACTTTTTACCACTCAAGGATTCCACTTCTATGGGACCACATACATTAGAGTATATTTTTCCCAACAATTTTAATTGTCTTCTAGAAGATGATCGGAATGCAACTTTATGATGCTTTCCAAATAAACAAATATCACAAGGGTTTAACTTTGCATCTTTGGCAAAGGAAATAAGAGACTTCTTTGCCAGAATATGCAACTTTCTCACTTATGTGACCAAGCCTTTTGTGTCACAACTTTGGTGATGCCTCATCTTCTGTTGCATTGAGGCTATCTGAACTCACATTTACATGAGTCTTGTATATCGTACCATTTGCTTGTCCTCTAGCTACCAAAGATCCTTTCTTCAACTTCCATATGCCTTTGCCAAAGTAGTTCTCATAGCCTTGTTGATTTAAGGCTATCCTTGAGATAAGATTCAGGCGTAAATCAAGAACATGCCTGACATCTTTCAACACCATTGGGCACCCAACTTTGGTTTGGATGCAAAAATCACTGATTCCCATAATCTTTGAAAAACTGGAGTTACCCATCATTATTGTACAAAAATCTCCAGCTTGGTACATACTGAAGAACTCCTTCCGAGGTGTGGCGTGGTAGGAGGCTGCTGTGTCTACCATCCACTTGGTATCGTTATTTGAAATATGGAGGCATTTTTCTTCTCCAACAGAGAATAATGCAATATCCTTTGAGATAGTAACTGCAACATTCCCGTCTTCGGTCTTCGGTTGACTATTGGCTTATTTTTGTTCTCCCTTCAAGGTATAACAATATTTCTTTATATGACCCTTCTGGCCACAGTGGTAATACTTGAACCTTGGCTGGCTCCTACCTTCTTTGGACTTCCCTCTATCATGGGATATCCTTTTATTGCGTCCATTGCTTTTGCTTCTTACTCTACTTCTACCTCTGTCTCTACCTCTATCTTTATTTTCTGTAACAAGGGCATGAGACTGATCTTCACCCATATCTTTCTTTCTTGCCTCTTCACTAAATAGAGCATTTGTGACCATGCTCATGGTCAGCTTTCCTTCTAGTGCAGAGTTGTTGAGAGACACTACTAACGTCTTCCAACTATTTGGTAAGGATAGGTATAGTATAGGTTGTGTGGGTTTTTTTTGTTTTTTCTCTGATCTGTTGTTTTTAATGAGTTTAAACAATAAAATTCATCATAATTATATCCATATTAGAGAAACATACAAAGAAGTATAACTATTTATGATTGATGAATAATATCATGTGACATTGTAATGTAATACCTTATCGATATGTGATATTTTTTTTTCTTATAAGGGTTAGATTTCTCTTGTGACGACCGGGTCCCTTTTTCCCTTTCCTTTCTTCCTCCCTTTCCATTCCCTTTGCTTTCGTTGGATTTAAAACGCTTGGAAGTTATTTCTTTTGAATAAGTTCTTATAGTTTTGGTTCGGTGGTTTAATTTCATCCATTCCGGAGTGGGCACGGTCGAGTCCAGGGCGTCCGGGAGTCGAGTCAGAAAGATTTGGGCTGAAAAACAGGGGCCGCACGTCCGGGAGAGGGTCGCACGTGCGGGAGTCCAAGCCGCACATGCGGTTTTCAGGGGAAAGCTGGGGCAACACACTGCAATATATGCAGGTGCGGCTAGATGTGTGCAGGACAAGCCGCACGTGCGGGGATCAATGTCGCACCTGCGGGAGTGGGCAGCCGCACGTGCGGGGGAACGCGCCGCACGTGCGGAGCGGGACCAGTCCGAAAACCCTATTTTTTTTACTCTTTTGGGCTGTTTGTATCTCATTCTAATACGTCTCCCTCTCTCTCTAAAAAACTTTTTCTTTCCTCCCTCTCTCTAAAAACCCTAACCAAGGCACCAAAAACCTTTGATTCTTGCTCCATTGGATTAGATCATCATGATCTCTCACAACCTTGAAGATCTAGAGCAAGAGCTTCACTTGTTGTGGTGGAGATCAAGCTCTCTCTCTCATCCTTAAAGCTAGGGTTTCATCTTCTCTTCATCATCAACACTTTGAGGTAGGGATTTCTTGAGTTATATATACATGTTGTGCTACTAATAGGAGGACTTCAAGCTCTCTTGTAGTTTTTGTGTTGATTTTGGGTCTTTGCTTCAAATATAGAGAAAGTTTTAAAGGAATGGGTTTCGATCTCAATAATTTTCCTATCCATGAGAATGTTCTTTCTACAACTCAAGAAAAATATGATTTTTAAATTGATTTCACCTTGAAATGGGAGGGTGTTGGGTTTTTGATGAAAACCCTAGAAATTTGGGAATTTTGGAAGACAAGAATAATGTTACGAAATTCTCTATTTTCTTGTGTAAAAAGGATGAATGTGGAAGTGTAAATATTATTGTGTGTTTTATTAAAGAGCAAATCCTCTTGATATATGAGTCATGAGAATTATTTGTGCATTGTTACTAAATAATTGAGTAGGTATAGTTAAGGAAATGATAAATCATTGTGTATTATGGATTGTGAAAATTACAACCTTGTGAGATTTATGTTTGAAAACATCATATATGACCTTGAGGAGGTTAAATTGGTTAGATTTGTGCATGATAGGGAGTTGTGGTTGTGTGTTGAAGACACATGGTTATTTTGCAAAATAATGTTGAGGCTAAGGAAGAAGAAAGGGTGTTGCTTGTTATTGTTATTAAGACATTTGAAATTGGAAGTGTTGTGAAATATGGAAAGATCACGACATTGCATATTCATTCAATCATTACTTTTGCATTGTAAATTTCAATTGAAGATATTTATTTTATGAAACAAAATAATGTTGTAATGAGAACTATGTGTTGTGTTATGGGATAAATACGGTGGTAAGTTTGGTTAGGGGGTGTAGATATATTTGATAAGTTGGCCTGAGTGTCCATAGTGAAAGACCAGAAAAATCACGCGGATATGTGTCGAGCCTTCCGGTTAATACCGATAAAAATGACAGTTTGGTAGTACTTGTAGAGTCTACTTGCAGACACCAGCCTAGGGATTACCAGTGTCGTATTTACCGCCCCTATTGATAAAAATTGGACGTTTGAATTGTGTTAAGATGGCAAACTTTTATTGGAGAAATTGAGATCTTCAAGAAGAGCATGAAATGAAATTTCTTTCAAGAGCATAGCATAGTATGAACATTTGCATTTTTATTGAGAATTGCATAACTGCATATACTTTGTTAGAATTCTCTATTGGGCTTTATACTCACCCCTAGGGGATTTGGTGCAAGTAAAGACGTGGTGATCCCGCCAAGTTAAGGGCGCGGATAATTGTGAAGAGTACATTGCTCTTATTTTGTTGTGATATTTTTGCAAAGTCTAGGGCTAACGTGTATTGGGTCCGAGAGACCACTTTTGTGTAACTAGGCTATTGCCTTGGAAGATGTAAGCCCTTAAGAGCATTTTAATTGTTTTGTGATCAGATGTTTCACATGCTATAGATTCATGTATTCTTTTGTGTCATGAATGTATATCGCATGTGGAACTTTTGTATTAGATCCATTCATTTATATATGTGAAGACGGAGGGATTATTGTCATTTTGTAGTGAATGCCTATTAATGTGGGTAGTTCAGGTTGAATTATTTCGGGGCATTACATCTCTCATGTTCACATTTCAACATGAAAGAACTTGAGAGGTCTGTAGTGTCCACCACATGTTTCGTTTCGATGATTCGAAGTGTTCATGTTTTAGGAATCATTTAGTAAAATATTCATGCAAAAAATAGAATAATCAAACATCAGTAGCTATATGTTTGAATCTAATTTGTACTACAAAAAATATATGATTATTCTAAAAATTATATTTGTCGTCTTTTTTAAACAAATATGACTCAAACATATAGCTACTGATATCAAATCATTTTAATTTTTTGCACTAATATTCTATTCAACGAATCCAAAAAAATAAATTATTTAGATTATCGAAATTGATTCCAAAATAACCCTATCAAATCCAAATACTTTCTCAAATTGAGATAACAATTTGAATGAAATCAAACCCTTTCTACAATTTATATCTTTCACAAATGTGATGCACACAAAAAGCAAATAAAAAAGAAAGTTAGTTGTTCAATTGATGGTGAATGAAGCAAGCATAACAAAATTTATGTGAGGAAGAGGAGTGAAATGGAAATAACATTTATTTAAAATTAGGAGCAAAATAGGTACTTACCACTTCTTTTTTCCTCTCCAAATTTATTCATTTTTGAAAAGATTAAAAATATGACTTTTAAGGGATTTTGGTTGCGCTCTCTCTCTCTCTCTCAATTTATTTGAAGTAAATTACACCAATTTTTTTTAAGATTTAAAAAAAAATACAAATTTAATATAATTACACTATTCTCTCTTAAGATTAAATTCTTTCAATCCCTTTGTGATTAGTTACTTATTAGTCATATGGATTAAAAAATAATAATAATATTTTCATATTTTTTGTATTAAATATATACTTTATTCTTAATTATGTGTGTTTGCATATTACTTGTATTAATTTCGATTTTTTTACTATTACTAAAAGAAAGTTAGTATAATTATATTAAATTTATAAAATTTATTATTTTAAACTTCAAAAAAAGTTATTGTGACCTTTTTTTCCCTCTCAATTTCTTTTCTCTTAATCTATTCAAATAAACGATTGGATAGAAGAGTTAAATTTTTTCTCTCTTCATATCACTCAATCCCAATGAATGAGATGTTTACCTTTAAGGAAGCTACAAACCTTGACAAGAAAGGGCTGGCAAAAAAGAAAAATAAAATAAAATAAAATATGATCCGCAAACAAATCCATAATTTGAGAATTATTTTGGTATCAAAATAATTGAGAATTTGAAGAAATATTAGTAACGGTCCAAAAAGTTTAAGGACTAGAGATTTTATCAAAATAAATCATCATATATTAAAAAAAAATTAAATAAGAATTCACCTTATTTAATCATTTTAATAATTTGTTGTTTTGGGGGAAAATGTGAAAAATATTTGTAAATGTAGAATATATTGAGTGAAATTAAGGGAGTAATGTTAGGGATACAAAATTTTATATCACAAACTCACATGAGTGTTGTGGAACTCACACTCATATAACTCTTTGGCAGAAAATTTGAACTTTCTAGTATTTTTGAAATTAAAAGTATGTGACTTGGGATTTGTTCATTCATTTCGCTTACTTGGTAAAAAAAAAAAAAAAAACAATTTAGAGACATTCCTTAAAAAAATGAAAGAAAATTTTGTTACTACAAATAGTTTGATTATTATTATTATTATTATTATTATTATTTTTTGTGGGGGGATTAATTTCACTTTTATCCCTTATACTATCATCAATTTTTTTTTTTTTAATTCAGAAACTATTGATTTCATCTATTTAGTGTCTAAATTTTATGATTTCTGTCTATGTAGTTTAATTGGAGACGATTGTATAAATCATTAATTGTTAAATTATAATTTTATGAGTAAAAAAATATTTTTATACTTTGGATAGCTTAAATCATACAAACAAGTAGCCATTAAATCATTTGTGGGGTGTAGTTTATTCAAAATAATTAAAAAAATGGAAAATATACTCTTTACCCTTATAGTTTGATCTAAATTCTAATTTAGCCTCTATTGTTTCAATTTAAATAATTTGGTCCCTAAACTTTACGTTATGTTTCAATTTGGTTATTCCATTTAAATTTTCATTAATTGTAATTCAGGCGATTGACAAGTGTTCTAAATCGTTAATTTTAGCTTTAAATTTGAATGAAAGAATCAAATTGGAACTAGACGTAAAGTGCGGAGATCAAATTGTTTAGTTTGAAATAATGAGGATCAAATTGAAATCTGAGTCAAACTATAAGGTTTAAAAGTGTAATTACGATTTAAATTGTTTACATTTTGAAATAATTTTTTTCATTAAAATAGGTTTTAATAGTTTTTTATTTGTATAATCGTTTTTAATTAGATCACGTAAATAGCAATTCGAAATTTTTAGGCGAAATTGATAGTTAAGAATGAAGTAGAAAAAATGAGAACAATTTAAGGGAATAAAAGTGAAATTAACGCTTTTTTGGGGGTAAGGGAGAGGGGTTAGTTTGTGAAAAGAATTCTTATTGAGCCACATGTTATTTAGTTAAAGATTTAATTTTTTTTGGTGATAAGGATATGTATTAAAAAGTCACTGGAAAGTTGGCAACAGCTAGTGGCGGTGAGATAGACAAATAAATGACACGTGTGTAGATAGGTGACATTTGAATAGATAGACAAATATATAAGATTTTGATAAAATAAATTCTAGCCTGAATATTATTTGGGTGGGGGGGGGCAAATTACACTAACTTCTAATAAGATTTAGAGAAAATATAACAAATCTCACAATTTTAACATAATTACATTGGATTTCTTTAAAATTTTAATTCACATAATACTATCTATGTTCATTAATAATTCATTAGTTATATAAATTAAAATTACAAAACAAAATCCCAGGATTTGAGCCATGTAACAAAATAAATTTTGAATTTTTGATTTTGTCAATTTTAACTTTATGCTTTGGATTTGTTTTTAATATAAACCATTTGCTTATTTTTTGTTACATAAAATCGAAAGAAAAATGGATATTAGTCATTAAACTCATGAAAAATGTTATTTTAGACATTTTATGTATGCCTATCCTGGGTTTAATGACTAAAATATAACTTTTCCTTCAGTTATACTTAACAAAAATAGAGAAATGATTTAGATTGAAAATAAATTAAAAGATTAAGATTTATATTGATAAAATTAAAAACTCGTGGTTTATTTGGTTACAAATCTCAAACTCTAGGATTTGTTTTCTAATTACCCCAAAATATTTTTATCACTTTTATAGTAAAATATATATTTTTCTTACTTAGAGTTGGTTTGGTAATAGACTATTTTAATACTTTTTTATTTTTTAGCTAAACATAAGATCATCGTATTTGGTATTAGAAACTTGAGCCCACTTTTCAAAAAATTTAGTTTTTTATTTTTCATATTTTTTTTTTGCTTTTAGTAAAAAATTTCAAAAATTTTTAGATGCACCTAACCTAGATACATTTAAAAAGTATACTCTTTCTGGAATTTTTTAAATAATTCATCAAATACAAAAGAATATAAAAGTTTAGTATATTTTCGTATTCTTGTTTATTTATTGAATTTTAAGAATATTTTTTCACAAATATTTTAATTTTTAAGTATATTTAAGTAATGTGCATCTAAGAAATAAAAAAATTACTTTAAATATTAAAAAATTCACTAAAAAGAAAGAAAAATCAATTTTTAGAAAACCAATCAAAACCAAATAAGATGATTAGTATGTTTAGAACAATTTTTAAATTTTTTATGAAAAATACATACAAAAATAAAGAAATTTTTTTTTGAAAAATTTATCTATAAATCCTATTTTGAGAAATGATGATCCATTTAGTTTTAAGGATTTTTTTATAGACTAGTTAGTCTCATTGATTTTTGAAAGGTAAATTTAATATATTATTTAAAAATTAAATTTATGATTATACCCTTATTTCTATTATGTTTTTCTTCTCCTTTTTTTCTTTTATGCTAAAAAGGCAAAGTACACAATCTATAAGAATCAATTTGGGATGAATTTTGTATAAGAATCTTTTTTATTTGGAAAATATTTTAAAAGGAGTACAAAAATGACTTAAAATATGAGATTCTTCGAACATTCTAAAATGATGTGGGATTCTTCAAACATTTCAAAAAGAGTACAAAAATTCTTTAGTAAACTTTAGACAAATGTATAATTTCAAACTGTAACACTCCAATGTAACATTTAAACGTAATACTTCAATGTAACACTCCAAAAAAATCTTTAGTGTATTTTTCCCAAAGGGCAAAACACCAATAAATCCCAAATTTTAATATGTTAAACCATTTGGTCCTGCCTTTTATTTTGTAGACTAATAAGTCCTATTTGAATATTAAAAACTCACTGTAGGCCTTTTTTAGATTTCCCTCCTTTCCGAACATTAGCAACATTAAAAACACCAACAACATCATCAAACATCAACTACATCATCAAACATCATCAACATCACCAACATCATAAAACATCATCAACATTGATCAAACATCAACTACATCATCAAACATCATCAAACATCAACTATATCATCAAACATCACCAACATCATAAAACATCATCAACATCATCAAACAACATCAACTACATCATCAAACATCATCAACAACACCAACATCATAAAACATCATCAACATTATCAAACATCAACTACAACATCAACATCACCAACATTGTGAACATCATTAAACATTAACTACATCTTCAACCTCATCAAACATCATCAACATCACCAACATCATAAAACATCATCAAACATCAACTACATCATCAACATCACTAACATTGTGAACATCATCAAACATCAACTACATCTTCAACCTCATCAAACATCATCATACACCAATATGGGATACAATATATTGATGTTTATAAAATATAATAAACAAATATACCATACCAAATATAAAATATAACAAACAAAGATACCATACCAAATATAAAAGGACTAAATGGTTTACAAAAAAACACTCAGGACTAGATAGAGTAACATTTCCCAATATGGGATTTATGAGGAATTTTTCCTTTCCCAAACTTAACATTCTAATATAATACTCTAAAAAAACTTCTTAGTGTAATACTCTAATGTAACACCCAATAAAATTTTTTAGTGTACTTTTTCCAAACGTGACACTCTAATATAACACTCTAAAAAAACTTCTTAGTGTATTTTTCCAAACGTAACATTACAATATAACAATAACACATTCTAATGTAACACACAAATTTTTTTCTCCAAACATAACACTCCAATGTAACGCCAAAAAAATGATGTGGATTCTTCAAACTATTCCAAAAGAATAATAGATTCTTCAAATCATTCCAAAATGAGTATAAAAATTTCATAGTAAATTTTAGACAAATGTATAATTTCAAACTGTGAGTATTACATTCGAAAAAAGTATACTAAAGAGTTTTTAGTGTTTTTGTGTGTGTTACATTGGAGTGTTACATTCAGTGAAAATGTACACTAAGGAGTGTTTTTTTTTTTCTTTTGTATTACATTAGAATGTTACGTTTGAGAAAAATACACTAAGGAGTTTTTTTGAGTGTTACGTTGTTATGTTTAGGGAAAGTACACCAACGAGTTTTTTAACGTGATACATTGGAGTGTTATGTTATTTGAATGTTACATTAGAGTGTTACGTTTTTGTTCGTAATGTGAAATTTGTTCTAAAAGGAGGAAAAATTCAAAACTTCTATAGTGCGGTGTAATTTTATATTTAGAGAAATTCCACTTTTATCCATGAAAAATTAAAGCCAAACATGTAAGTGACTACCATTTTGTATAATTTTCACTTTAATTTGACCTTTAGATTCATAAGAAAAAAAAAGAATGATTAAACAGTTCATAATATCACATTTTAGAATTTATTAGTGCTTCACCATTTTTTTTAAAAACTCTTTTATATTGTTGTTATTCACTTTTTGACATTTTTTTAAAATAATCATTTTAACCCCCTACTATTTAAATTATGTATTATATTTAGTAAAATTCAATAAAATTTAAATGTCTCAATTTAAAAATAAAATAATTTTATTTAATTTTTATTGATGTTTTATTTATTTAATTTTTTTAAATATTTTTTATAGATATTTTATTTTAAAATTTTATTTAATTTCATTATTTAAATTTTAATTGACGTTTTGTTTAATTTCATTATTTAATTATTATTATTTTTAAAATAAATTTATTTAAATTTTAATTAAAAAATAACATAAATTTTTATTGATATTTTATTTATTTAATATATTTAATTTAAAAAATAAATTTATTTAATTGTGTAAAAAATAAAATAAAATAAATTTTTATTTAATCTAACTAAAAATAATTAAAATATTAAAGATATGTTTAATATTGCTATTACTTAATAAATAATTGAAAAGGGTAAAATAGTCATTTGAGCATTTATCATTCTCCATAATATTCCAAACAAACATAAGATTCATATCTTATCCAATCAAATAGTTATTTCCTGACATCTAATCTCATTACTAAATAAACATGGGATACATATCCTGTCAAACCAAATAATCTCAGGACTATGAATACCAGGATTACAATCCAACGTATTCCAATCATCTCTTATCTAGTCTGTTCGAACAAACACATCCTAACATTACTTTTGGTCCATCCAACTTTAATAAGAAAGAAATTGATATAATTGTAAGATTTATTATTTTATATTTTTATGAAAAATAATATAAAAATCTATTTTTTATACTCATTTTTTAGATCAATTGATATGTCAATAAAATAATTGATTGATAATTAAATTTAATTATTAACTAATTATTTTTTTAACGTATCAATTTAAAAATTATTTTCATAATATATCACTAAATTAGAAAGTGAATCTAAAGCATCCCTAGTAGCTCCTTTATAATAGCTTTTTGCTATTATAAGGGGTTAATTCTTCATAAATGGTAGCCCAGCAAATCCCTTATTCAATCCCCAAATGTAAGTGTTGCTACAGTGACTCCCTATTTGTAGGGAGTCACTGTAGCTCCCTCGTATGTGATAAATTGCTATTTTATTTTGTTGAAGGCAAAAGGGGACGTCTCCCAGATGTTTCCCCAGATGTCCCGTAACTGCCTGTAGCTGGAGAAGAAAAATGCCAAAAATTGGCTTGATTGGCCCTATTTATAGAAAGTTACTGTAACTCCCTCATATCTGATAAATTGCTATTTAATTTCGTTCCTAGATGTCCCCCAAGATGTCCCGTGACTGCCCGTAGCTGGAGAAGGAAAATGCTCAAAATTAGCCTGATCGGCCCTATTTGTAGGAAGTCACTGTAATTCCCTCATACCTGATAAATTGTTATTTTATTTCGTTGAAGGCGCGAAGGTGATATCCTCCCGGATGTCCCCCTAGATGTTTCGTGACTGTTGTAGCTGGAGAAGGAAAATGTCTAAAATTAGCTTGATCGATTGACCGCCCAATCGTTTGGCCAGTTGACTGCTCTTCTTTGTTTTTGGCTACTTTGATCTACTATTTTACTGGTATGTTTTGCACTCTATCTTGAGTCTGTTTGTTGGAAGAAGTAAAAGATTGTTTTAATAGAATAGTGAAAGAATAAAAAATTTGTTGAAAAAAAAAAAAAAGAAGTAATTTTTAAAATAAGAAATGAAATTTTTAATAATATTTTAAAATAAAATATAAGTAGGTTGCTGGGATGCTATAACTTGAACAAACCGCCCTTTTATTTTTGTCATATTTTTTATTTTTGTCATATTGACTATTGAACTTGTGATGAGCGACTCAAACCGAACATATGGGTCACACATCCCCACACCAAAGCGCCAATTTCAATCGAGATAGATAAGGTTTCTTCTTCCTAATCTTCTCTTCTCTGCAGTACTCTCTCTCTTCCACTGCGAGACTCGCAATCGTGTGGCTCATACTCTCAAACCTTCCACTCTCTTTCTCTCGCTGCGATACTGCTCCAGAGAAAGAGAAAGGAGAGAGAGTGGATTGAAAGAATCCTTAATAAACCCTAACTAAAGCCATGACTGCTCTTCAAGCTTCTCTCCTCTGCAAACCTTCACTCTCTCACCTATATTCCTCCTCTAAGCACCTTCAACTTCCTCTCTCTACTACTCACCGCCGCTCTGTTTCTCTCTCTTCACTCCATTCAACTTCTCGATTTCGCCGCCACCGCCTTGTTTCCAATTCTACATTGCATCCTGACAATCTCAATTCAACCTCCGATTCCACTTTTTCCGATGACAACTTCATTCGCAATGATTTTGCAGGCGAGGATGCGAGAATTGAACCGGAAGTGGCTGTTTCTGAGGTTGAAAGTGAGACGGGATCGGATAATTCATTGGAGAAAGGAGACGAGAAGAGTAGGCTGCCAGTGGTGGTATTTTTTGTGGGTTTGTTGGGGAGTGCAAGGCAGGGATTAGAGAAGGTCTTGTTGTCGGATTGGTTCAATTGGTGGCCTTTTTGGCGCCAAGAGAAGCGGTTGGAAAGGTTGATTGCTGATGCAGATGCAAATCCAATGGACGCAGCAAAGCAGAGTGCTTTGTTGGCCGAACTCAATAAGCATAGGTGAGACTCTTCAATGCTGTCATGTCAATTTAGTTATTCTTTTTGGATTTTTTGTTTTGAAAAATATGCTACATTTTAGTCTTTTCTCATTTTGCTAGCTTCTTGGTATAATTTATTGATATTGGAATATTGTTGAACCGACTAAACTATGCAGAAACTTAATTGTGATTTTACATAGAGTAAGATATAACTTAGAATAAGTTTGGAAAATAAAAAATGAAAAACATAGATGGATTAAGTTGAAGTTACAGCTCGCTCTCGCTCGTTGGTATCATAGATGAAAAGTTATACTCATGATGGGCACATAGCTATGGAGGACACTGTTGAGTTGACCCTGGGGGCATACCCTAAGAATTATATGTTAGAAGCAATTTATCCTTACTCCAGTGATAACACAACAGCCATCCAGCACCTAGGTTATACCCAGTGAACAACTCAATTCCTAATCAAAACTTAAAATCCGAGTTTCCACCAAGACTGAGACTGTCCAGATCGTAGCAATGAGCTCAAGCGGGCACTGTGTATTCTATCCCCTGTTAATTCTGTGAGTCCATTAACGAAATCATAAATTACAGAACTTGTCATGATTTACATTCTTAAACATGCATTCCTGTCTATCCGGATTTTATACAAGAACCCACCTTCTACCCAAGAATTTGCCCACTAAGCTCAGTGGCAACCAACTAAATGATTGCTTCTTGGACCTGCCTTATTCACAAGGACACAATTTTCCAGTACCCAAAACCAAAGATTCTTTATATGTAATTACCATTGAGATTTAGCTGGCTGTGTAATAATTGTTTGATGTTTGGGTTAGAACTTACAACTACTAAGGCCCTTGTGCTGGATTTCCTTATTGAAAGTAAAAAACTGTTGACCATAGCGGCAGTCTGTGAAAGTGTAAATATTCTAGTAAGTTGCAGCATTCATACTGTTTTCTGACATATTGTAGTGATATCTTGTATGTAATACAAAATATGTTGTAGTTATTTTTTATTTTATTGTATTTTTCTGTTTTCTAGTCCTGATGCTGTCATCCGGCGATTTGAGCAAAGGGATCATGCAGTAGATAGCAGAGGGGTTGCAGAATATATTCGAGCTCTTGTGGCCACTAATGCTATTGCTGAATATCTTCCAGATGAGCAATCTGGCAAGCCTTCTAGTCTTCCTACATTGGTAATTAGCCATGCTTCATTATCATTTACTGGGATGGAATGATTTTTGTTTGTATGGAAGGGTTGGGAGTGAAATTAAAAAGTTGAGGAACTCTTTTTACTTGTCTAAGCTAGCCCATCAAGCTTTTTTTATACTATTGCATGTTTGTGCCTCTAATAGTCCATAGTTTGGAATATTGGTTCTTCTTACTCATCCGTACCAATGTTTTCATATTTGTTAGCAGTTTTCTTGTTGAAGTAAAATTGGAATAATTGTCAATGTGCTTGTTTGGCTATAAAGTTTAATTTTGATATAATAGTTTTATTACTAATTATAAAACCGACATATAGTTGCAAGAGTTGAAGCAGCGTGCATCAGGGAACATGGATGAACCGTTTCTGAGTCCTGGTGTATCTGAGAAGCAGCCATTGCACGTGGTGATGGTAAGGAGTTATATAATATAGTCTTTGTTATCTTTCTAGTAGGAAGATTTACATCCTATACTAATGTGTCATGATGTTATCTTTGGTTGTATGATTGAAGATTGATAATCCTTATCTGTTTCTTGTCTCACCATTTTATTTAGAGGGGAGTTTTTTTTTGTTCATGTGTGTGTTTTTGAATCATAGCATATGTTGTTTTCTCTATTAGGTTGACCCTAAAGTGTCAAATAGATCATCACGCTTTGCTCAAGAGCTCATCTCAACAATCTTGTTCACTGTTGCTGTTGGTTTAGTGTGGTATGAGTTTTTATTTTTATTTTTTTCCAAAATAGTTGATGAGTACCATAAATTTAAATTCAAACTTCTTTTGTTTCTTTATTATGTGTCACATTCTATGTAGCACGGATACTTCTAGAGCGACATTGTATCCATATCATATTCGTATTGTATACCGATACTCCTCGGATGCTCGTGGATATGTATCAGATACTTTCTAAATATATCCATAACTTTCTTTAATTATGAGAAGTATTGGATACTTTCAGATACACTCTATGTCACTTATATGAACTTTTATGAAATTGATATTGTAATAATTTTTACATAACATTAAGTATAATTGTTAGGTTAAATAGAAGAAAACTGGTATGCCATATGTTATGTCCCATAGCCATATCCATACTTTATAGAAAGCTAGGATAAATAAGAACACGTAATGATACTGAAATCAGATTTCAACAATTAAACAAGCAAGTAAAATTATGTACAACACGTTAGGGGCAATGTCAATAGCTTAGAATCAATATTTTTATGAAGTTTTTATAGGACCTCTGAAAATAAAATAGTAAACTAGTTACTAGCTCTTAAACTAATACTTTATTCCAAAATGAGCTTATGTATAATACAACACTAAAAATTATTTACGAACTTGTCTTGGCCATGGTTGTTAGAATCTTGCGATTCACGATTCAATTCGTGTTGTTGAATCGTGAATTGAGTGAATCGTACAATTCAATTGTAATTTACTATGATTTAATGCGATTTAGTTTTGTTTGCATAATGCATGAACGGCTTCATTTTAGCCAAAACAAAAAAAGAAGAGATTAAGTTATATTAATATACATGGTTATATATATACATAAATACAATTTAGTTACATTGATATTTTTTCATTTTAAACACTGTGTATTTTTTATATGTATATACATACACATTTTATAGGTTTTCTTGTATCTCCTTATCTATATCATATTGTATCTGTATCTCGTATCCTATATCCGTGCTTCAGAGGTCACATCTATGTTCTAGTATCTTTTTACTTACAGTAAATTCAGTGTTTGAGATGATATCTGGTTAATTGTGTCCTTTAGCTATTATTTTGAAATATTGACACTGCTTTCAGGGTAATGGGTGCTGCTGCACTTCAGAAGTATATTGGTAGCTTGGGTGGGATAGGAACTTCAGGTGTGGGCTCAAGTTCTTCCTATGCCCCGAAGGAGCTGAATAAAGAGATTATGCCTGAGAAGGTAGGTTTGTGCTTATGCTTTTGTGTTTACAATTCTACCAACCTTTGAGGACTGCTGTCACAAGATGTCAATCATCCTCATTATATTGTTATCTATTCCAGGTTGAAGGAGATTTACTGGTTTAGGTTTATTTTGGATTTTCTGTTTTTTAGGAATTAGGAACTGTAAAGTTTGACTACAATGTAAAACTGAATAAACAAGTATTCGGCAAAAGGGAACTATAATCTTGTATCATACGATTCTGCTTTCCTTAAATACTGCTGTCAGGAGATTAAACAATGCCAACAGTATATCGTCTCTTACTATGCCTTTCCTCGTCTCTAGGTGCCTAGGTATCCTCTGTAAGTCTTTCCTTGTCTGAACCTCACCATTAACTTTAAGTCTTTATCATCCTAAGGTGCTGCTAAATGGAAAGATCTTATCAGCGTCCATGAATGAAAAATTATAGATCAAACCGTCGAATCTAAAAAATCGGGTGCTATCAACTATCTTTGTATTGGCTAAGTTCACAAGTTGGAGATAAGTAGACTTGAACCATTGACATCTGCTGCAGGGTAAACCACTGCCTCGTAGGTGCCCTGACTGATTGCAGCTTTCAACATACTGTGCTCTCCAAAGAGCAAATCTCAAGTGCTGTTGAGTTGGAATCCCATTCATACGAAGGATTCTTATGGTTCCGGAACCAGGAATGGAGAGCTTTCTCCCTTTTTCCGCCTGAATCTTTGGTCTTAAGAATGCTAGTTTTAAGAATGGATGATTGCCCTTCCCAGACCCTTATTGCCCAACTTGACAACTAATGTGTTCCAATCCCAGGGAACAACAAAGCTTCATAGGGTCTTTTTGTCCTGGTGCTGATAGTCCATCTTGGCTTTTTAAACTTACCTGTCTGGTGATGATCATTGGCATCTAGCAATTTTTTTTTCTAGGATGACGTCCTATTGGGACCGTTAATCTTATGTACCCATTTACAGACACTGCTATGGAGTTTCTTTTGTACTATTTTTACTTAATATTATGCACTCATTTTGATGCATTCATTTGAAGTTTTTGTTTATCGACATACGTATATACATAAAGGATCATTTTTGGGTTGAAAATTTCAACAGACCACTTTTTAATAAATAGTCATAGTTTTTGTCATTTGTCCTGATGAATTGGTTTTGCTGCAGAATGTTAAAACATTTAAGGATGTCAAAGGCTGTGATGATGCTAAACAAGAGCTTGAGGAGGTGGTGGAGTACCTCAAAAACCCAACAAAGTTTACACGACTTGGGGGGAAGTTGCCTAAGGTATGTTATGATATTTAGTCATTTGAAAATATATTTACTTGCATCAACTGGTCCTCTTATGCATATAATCTCTTTAAAATGTTATCCTTTCCTGTTGGAGTCCTTGGTGTTTGAACAATTATTGTAAGTAGTTCTTGACGTGTATGTAAGTCTCTGTACTTGGTGAATCAAATTATTCCAAAAGTACATATCTAACATCTCACAATTCTTTGGTTGGCAAGATATTTTCATACTTGTAATATCCATACATAACACAGTTACCTTGTTCAAATTCTAGAATACATTTATTAAATTTGGATTTCTCTGTTTGTAGTGCCTAATTGTCATGGCTTTGTTTTCTTAATACATCTGAGATCACATACTGTTGAAGGATACCCATTTTACTTTTCTAAATAACTTGGTTTGTTCTTGTCTTCTGGTTTTACTAAATATAATACATAAATTTACAGGGAATTCTTTTGACTGGAGCACCTGGAACAGGCAAAACTCTCCTTGCTAAGGTAAGGTGTAACATATTTTTACGAATGTTTCATGGACTTATTGTCTTTTAGTTTTTGCATTAAGTGCCTGACCAATTGATAAGCTGCTAGGGTTCAGAGTTAATACCTGTGTTTCTTTCTCTTTTAATTCTGACTTTGAAGCTGTTTGACACAGTAATTCCATGAGTTCTGTATAAATTGTTGCATGTTATTCAGTTTTTTGAGGTTTGGTCATCAGAAAGTTCAGTTCTAGCTTGTTAAAGGATCAGAAATGCTAAGGAATTTTGAAATCTAAATGCTCTAGGTTTTAATGGTTTCTTTAACCCTTGCATAGTGAGTGTGATTTGAATACAAATTGGTGGCCCGTTTAATTTTCATGTTTGCTCTAGAGCTGAACCTTACTTTTCTAAGTACACATACTAAATGACAGCATATTTGTATTTGTTGGGACATATTTTGGATGATTTTCTTTAATTCTTAGGCATGCAGACATTCTTCTTCTTCTTCTTCTTCTTCTTCGTTTTTTATTTTTTTTTTCCCCTTCTTGTAATCAATGGGTGCAAGTCCATGCATGAATCATTAGGGATAGCTATTTGACTTTTGAAGTGTGTAGTTGGAAAGTTAATTATTGGCAATGAATTTCTGTGGACATATAACTTCCTGGTGGTGGTGGTTCCAACATTCTGCAAAATTCACTTTTCTAAATTTATCTCTCTTTGTTTTGTACAGTCCATTTGGTACAAGGGTTGAGTGGGAGGTAGGAAAAGGGAAGGAAAGGGATTTTCCATGTCTGTTAGGCAGAAAGATTAAGAGCAAGCTTGTCTTTAAAAAAAATTCCCTTTAAATGTAATGGTTGTTTTAATATGTTGTGGTATTATAATGGTAAAAACATAGTACACTACAATCCTTCCTCCTTTCCTTCTGCTCAATCAAACAGGAGGAAAGAGACATCTTTTTTTCCCTAGTAGCACCTTTCCTTTTCTCCTACCATTACTTTAATTTTCTACTGATTATATTGAATGGAGGTTCAAGTTCAGTATCTTTATACACTTTCTGACTCTGGTGAAATGGATCTGGAACTTTGAAGGCTATTGCTGGAGAAGCTGGGGTACCTTTCTTTTACAGAGCAGGTTCTGAATTTGAGGAGATGTAAGTTATCCATATTGCTACTAATTTGACTATTTAGTGGAACTTATGCTTTAGAAGTGACCCCCTGAGGAATAAAGATGTAGTAAAACAACACAATCTGTATGCTATGTTCATTTGTTGACTGGTAAAAGGAGATGGCAGTTGTTTCCTTTAACATCACATCAATCTGATTGATTTTTTTGTTGGATTGTTAATCATAACACCGGGTGCTTTTCACATCTTCCATCTTTTGGCATGATATCTTTAGAGTAATCATACCATACTTACGTGAAACCTAGGTTAATATGTATCTTGCTGGCTGAATAGTGAGGCTAATTAATGAATTCAAGCAAAACCTTTTTATTTGTTGTGAACTGTTTGCCGAAAGTGGATTCACAGTTTTATGTCATGCAAACACCTCTGCTTCACTTAAAATGGAGCGGTCTAGAAAATTTGGTTTCCTATATTAGTTGTGAACTAATCAATCTTAGTAATTCTTGAATATTTAATTGATTTGGATAATATTGATAAATGTTTTGAAGTTTAAAGTGATATAGCCAATGTTTTTTCTTACTGTCAAGTATCTTCCATTGGTTTGAAGAATGTGCATTAGTTGAAAAGGGTGAACTTTGTCGAATCTAATGTTTATCCATCGCCTGATATTTTGAGGTGCTAACTTGGGGTTTGCTACATTAAAATGATGCACGCCTTTTGTATGAGATCCAAGAGGAACTTCCACGTTTTATTCTTTTTGGAGGAAAAGTAGTCAAGACTCAATAATCTTCCCAAACTTTAACCAGTAGCTTTATTTAATGGAAACTACGGAAGCACTCTTTTTCTTTTTCTTTTTTTCCCTCTCTAGTTTCACGTCCCATTTTGGTAGAGTGTTGATGTTCACCTTGAATGGCATGAGATACTCTTTGGATGGAGGTTTTTGTTAACTGAACGCATCTAAGAGTATGATGTTGGACTCACTTAAATGGGTGAATATCACCTTCCACATCTTTGAAGGTATTCTAAGGGTCCCATATTTGTTTATAGCAATAATTCTTATCATATACTATCTTTCTCATAAGGCTACACAAAAACTTCTCATTTCCTTTTATTGACAGACTTATCTCTTACCCATTTAGGAAGTATTCTTTTTATTGTGGAGATGATTCTCTTCCATTTGACAACCTTCCCATGCATTACCATCTGAAACTTCCCCCCATCTTTTTGGGTATTATTGTCACGGCCTTTACCTCGATTCTGACATATTGTTTGCATGCAATGCACTTTTGAGTGTTCTATGGACTTATGGTGGTTTTTGATGGCTACTACTTTGGCCTTAAATAAGCTATTTATTTGCCTTCAGCTTCTCTTCAAACTGTCCATGGTTCTTCTGAGGCTATCAGATTACAAAAGAATGAAAAGAATTATTTGGCTTATCCATGAATGAGCTAGATGTCATGTATATATAATAGATTCATGATACAATTTAGGAAACGATATAAATAAGGAAACGATATAAATAAGGAAACAATACTAAATCAGTGATTGACACAATCACAGATTATATACATAATACTAAAAATAAAAAGATTCTATGTATTCTAATTTCTATATTCAACACTCTCCCTCAAGCTAGTGTGAAGATATTCAACAATCGCAGCATGTCAATGGATGACTGGAAGAAGTTGGAAAAAACTCAACTAGTCCAAATAAATGCTACCGAGCAAATCTAGTAGTCTACTAAATAAAAAAAAACAAAAAAGTGCTTAATACATTAGCACCACCATAGAAAGGGGAAAAAAAAAAAGAGACTGAACTGTCCGAGAAGAGTTGCCGAAGCATCTATAGTTAGGAAACACCTTGGTCGGTAGCCAACAAGACCCTAGTCGGCATCAGAGGCCAGAGCTAATGCCGGGAGATAGTTTATGGCCATGCCAGACCGTTGTAGAAATTGGTCAGAACTAATGTTAGGACAGTTTAAGGTCATGCTGGACTGTTGTAGGAATTGATCGAAATCAATGCCGGGACAGTTTACAGGATCATGCCGAACTGTTATAAGAACTAACCGAAATCAATGTTGGGACAGTTTAAGGGGTCATGTCGTTGTAGGATCTAATCGGAATCAATGTTGGGATGGTTTAATGGGTCATGTCGAACCATTGTAGAGACTAACTGGGATCAATGTTGAGACAGTTTAAAGGGGTCATGCCAGACCGATATAGAGAATTGAATGTTGAACCAGTAAGCGTGGCACAAGTGGTGCACCAAGGGGGCGACTTGGGTGGTGCACCAGAGGGGACAACTTGGGTTGTGCGCCAGATGGGGCGACTTGGGTTGTGCACCAGATAGGGCGACCTAGGTGATTCACATGGTATATCACCATACTCACCATGATATAGGTATAATACCCCCCTCAAACTCAAATAGGTTTGAAGATAGAAACCTATTTGATGTTGAAATAGAGGGAAAGACAAAGTGGAACAGAAACACACAAAAAAATGGATTGTGAATAAAAAAAGAAATATGATAGAGATATTTGGGATATGAATAAACTAGTGGATAGAGGAAGAGATTACCACAAAGTGATATTGAAAGAAAATATGGCAGTGAAATGGGTTGAGGTCTGGCGGGCGGCCAAGGCAAGGCTGCCACCCGCTGCTAAAGCAAAATTACTAGGTACTTAACCTAGCTCTGATACCAAAAAAAATGAAAAGAATTATTTGACTTACTCATGAATGAGGTAGATGTCATATATATATATAATAAATTCATGATACAATTTAGGAAACGGTATAAATAAGGAAACAATACTAAATCAGTGATTGATACAATCACAAATTATATACATAATATTAAAAATAAAAAGATTCTATGTACTTTAATTTCTATATTCAACAATTACTTTGACCTCCCTTGACAGTTAGATTGGCCTGCTAAGCCTCCTCTGATATGTTTGCCAATCTTGGTTGTGGGGATGGACTTGATGGTATTTTAGTCCCTCAGAGCTGAGTGCCAGTAGCAGAATATTGGGTTATTCTATAGCTAAAAGTTTGAAAGATGAAGAGAAAAAGCCTTACCCCACTGCCGAAGGATGACAAGAACCCAAGAGGAAACCGTTGTATGAAACTTTAGTGTACAATGGTTTTCATAGCACCCAATAATTAGATTTAGACAGTAGAGTGAGGATAAACTTTTTGTATGGTTGTTTATGAAGTCATACTGGAGAATAAGATGCTTGGTTAAAGTCTTACTTCATCCACCTTTGCATACGTTCAATATTGCCTCTATTCCATCTCATAAGGCCAACAATGCTTTATGTTCACAAAATGTTGGGCAACTAAGAAACATGTTCACAAAATGAGTGTAGTTGAGATGAGAATGCTTAGATGGATGTATGGTAAGACTATGAAAGATATAATTATAAATCAAAATATTTGTGAAATGGTAGGAGTAGCATCAATTGAAGATAAGTTGGGAGAGAACATGCTAAGATGGTTTGGTAAAGTACAACGAAGACTTATAGATGCAATGGTAAGGAAGGGTGATGATCACCATAAAGGGAAATGTTAGAGGGAGAGAAACGCCTAAACTGACATGGGGTGCGGTAATAAAAAAAATGAAATTATTTAATTTAACTGAACATATAACCCTTGACATAGTAGGATGACAAAAAATAATTCATGTAGCCAACTCCACTTGGGTGGGAAACAAAGGCTTGGTTTGGTTTATTCCAGTTGAACAAATTGGCTCTCATATTTTCAAGTAGCGTGAAGGCACAAGTACTAGCAACTCCAGAAACAATTTTCATTGTTAGAGGGAACCTGTGCTATTAAAAGCGAGCCTAGGCGCGTGCCTAAGCTCAAGTCCCAACCATGCCCACCCCCTGCGCCTTGAAATGGTCAAGGCGAGATGACTTCACTAAGGCGCGATTAAAGCGCACGACTGGAACAAGGTGCAATTAAGCCCAAGGAGCAGGCAGTGAGGGGCTTTTTTTTTTTTGAGTTGGGCCACTGAAATTACATGGGTTAGCTGCAGAAGATCATATCCTTCAAATATACATGCTAATATTGTCAATTTAGTTGACCTTTAGATCATGGATATTCGTGTTTTATGTTGAACTTTGGAATATTACTCATTTGTCTATGTTAAAATGGCAATATTTGTTGGTATTTATTTTTTAAAATGTTCAACGTTTCATTTTGTTTATGCTATACCAGTTAGTTATTTGCTTATATACCTCATATTAAATTATATTATTTCAACTTGCCATGGTGCGCCTTACTTCGATGAAGCCCGCACCTCGCCTTGCGCCTAAGGCCTCAGGAGACCTTGGTGCCATGGTGTGCTTTTCGCTTTTAATAACACTGGAGGGAACAAATTTTCTGTCTATATCTTTGTTTTGGGTTTCAATTAAACTAATAAAGTTACTGATCTACTATTTCAGGTTTCTTAATGTATAGCTTCAGGCTGAAATACTTGTCATGGTGCTTTTTCTTTGCTAGGTTTGTTGGTGTTGGAGCTCGGCGTGTGAGATCCTTATTCCAGGCAGCTAAGAAGAAGGTTTGTCAGTTTTAAAGCTGCTGCAATCTTTTGTGGTTTTTCTAATCAGAAATAATAAACATGTTATTTATCTTGGTGACCATTTCAGTGATTACTATGAATTTTTGCATCGTAGATCTTGTGATAATTGTACTTGGTATATGTTGCACATTTACAAACACCATTGCAAGTTCCAACTGTCTCTCATCTTTTCTAGAGAAATTAATTATTACTTCTATAAGCATGTTTCAGTCGTTCCTCTTATGGAACATTATTACATTATTTTGTTAGTCACATTTTCTCAAAGATAATTAAAAATTCGACTTGTCTTAATGAAATGAAAAGAAAAAAAAAAAAAAGAAATCTAAAAACTAAAACCCTATCAAATGTGTATATATATATATATATAGAGAGAGAGAGAGAGAGAGAGAGGCTTAAACTAGTATAATGTGATGCCTTTGAACCCACCATCCATTACTTAACCTAATATGTCTGTCAGAGGCTTAAACTAGTATAATGTGATGACTTTGGACCCACTGTCCATTACTTAACCTAATATGTCTGTCTGACCCGAAAGATACAATTAAAAATTGGTGAATTTAGATTCTATATTTGGTCGGCTCACTTGTTCAACGTAGTTCTTCATTTTGAAGCTGTATGTATGGTGGTTGGTTGGTATTGTACTTTGGTGGCATTTTTGTTTTGCTTGCCAGAAAGTTAAATATCAAAACTAGTGTGTAGAATAATGAGGCCAAGTAGAAGTATAGATAAAGATGCAATGTCATTGTTCTCCCAATAAGCTTATGTGCTAGATATACACAAATTTGCACTTCATCTTTAGGAAGAAAGCTAATGTGTTTGCATGAACTTTTTTCTACTTTTTAAGGAAATATTGAAGCTTTGATTAACCAGCTTAGGGTATGATATAAAATCATCCCTTATTTATAGATGAAATTAAGGTTTACAAGAGAGACAAGATAGGCCCTGAGGGCATAAAATAATACAATCCCCTAATATAATGCAACTTTCGGTGAATAAAAAATGCAACACTTTCGGCTAATATATTATATACTAACACTCCCCCTCAAGCTGGTGCGAAGATATCTCTCATGCCTAGCTTGCCTAATATGTCATGAAATGGTTTATTCCCAACCCCCTTGGTGAGAATGTCAGCAAGTTGTTCACCAGACTGGACAAAAGGAGTACAAATGGTACCACTAGTGAGTTTCTCCTTAATGAAGTGGCGATCAATCTCAACATGTTTTGTCCTGTCATGTTGAACTGGATTGTGAGCGATGTTGATGGCGGCCTTATTATCACAGTATAACCGCATGGAGTCCTTCTGATCAATACCTAGATCACTCAACAATAACTTGATCCATAAAAGTTCACACACACCTTGTGCCATAGCTCTAAACTCAGCTTCTGCGCTTGACCTGGCAACCACATTCTGTTTCTTACTCCTCCAAGTAACTAGGTTGCCTCCAACAAATGTGCAATACCCTGAAGTCGATCTCCTATCAGTTACTGATCCAGCCCAGTCAGCATCTGTATAGGCTTCCACACGAAGATGATCATACTTTGAAAAATAAAGACCCTTACCAGGGGCAGACTTCAAGTACCTCAAGATTCTCATGACAGCCTCAAGGTGAATCTGATGAGGAGCATGCATAAACTGACTAACCACACTGACAGCAACAGCAATATCAGGACGGGAGTGAGATAGGTAAATGAGTTTACCCACTAATCGCTGATAGCTCCCCCTATCAACAACTTCTCCTCCTTCATCATCCCCCAATTTCTGATTAGGTTCCAGTGGAGTGGCACATGCCTTGCAGCCAAGCATCCCAGTTTCCTTCAACAGGTCAAGCACATATTTTCTCTGTGAGATAAATATCCCATCCTTAGAGCGAGCAACTTCAATTCCCAGAAAATACTTCAAGCTTCCCAAGTCTTTGATTTCAAACTCATTAGCTAAATATTTCTTCAACAGAGGTATTTCCTCACTATCATTGCCTGTAAGAACTATGTCATCTACATAAACAATAAGTGCTGTAGTCTTACCACGTGAGGAATGTTTCACAAACAATGTGTGATCTGCCTGACTTTGTTTGAAGCCATATTTAAACATAGCCTGAGTGAATCTCTCAAACCAAGCCCTTGGAGACTGTTTGAGACCATATAATGACTTCCGAAGCTTGCATACTTTGCCTTCTGTCTGATGATCCTCAAAACCAGGAGGAATGTCCATATATACCTCTTCTTCGAGGTCACCATGGAGAAAGGCATTCTTGACATCAAACTGATAAAGCGGCCAATCAAGATTAGCTGCTAGAGAGAGAAGTACTCTGACTGAATTCATCTTAGCCACGGGTGCGAAGGTCTCCTGATAATCAATGCCATATGTCTGAGTAAACCCTTTTGCCACAAGTCTTGCCTTGTAACGCTCAATAGACCCATCTGCTTTGTGTTTCACAGTATATACCCATTTACATCCCACAGGTCGTTTGCCCGTAGGTAACTCAGTCAATTCCCAAGTGCCATTCTTCCTAAGTGCTTTCATTTCCTCAATCATGGCTAGTTTCCACTCAGAGGTAGCAAGAGCATCCTGAAAATGGTTAGGAATGCTAACAGAGGAAATATTGGACACAAATGCTCTATATGAGGATGACAAATGAGAGTATGACACAAACTGTGAGATAGGATGTTGAGTACAAGATCTCACACCCTTCCTCTTGGCAATAGGAACATCAAGATCAATGGATTCAAGAGATTCAAAGTTACCTAGACTCTCATCAGAAGCAGGAGATGGCAGTGGAGTAGCAGAAGTGGTCCCTTGTATCCAGTTAACTTGTTGTCTGTCTATGTCCCGGACATAAACATGCCCGACCTTATCCTTGGTGACAGTGGGTTCTATAGTCCCAGTAGAAGAGGGTGGTGCAAGAACAACTGGTTCCACCATAGGAGCACAGGACTCACTTCCACCATAGGCTCCCCCGGAAATGAGGACGGTGACACCGGAGAGGACAAGAAATAGGACTGGGACTCAAAGAAAGTAACATCCATGGATACAAACCACTTACGAGAAGAAGGGTGGTAACATTTATACCCCTTTTGAGTAGGAGAGTAACCAAGGAAAACACACTTGAGGGAGCGAGGGTCCAACTTACCACGAGAGGGAGAGTGATTATGAACAAAACAGACACATCCAAAAATTTTGGGGGGGAATAGAAAATAAGGACTGAGAACCTAGGAGGACGTGAAGATGAGCCTGTTTTTGCAAGACCTGGGTAGGGAGACGATTAATAAGATGGGCAGCGGTGAGAACAGTGTCGCCCCAATAGGGCTGAGGCACATTCATAGAAAAACACATGCACCGAGCCATGTCAAGAAGATGCCGATTCTTGCGTTCCGCCACCCCATTTTGTTGAGGGGTATTGGTGCAAGAGGTCTGATGGATAATGCCATGAGTAGAGAAATATTGTCCTAACCCAGAATCTATGTATTCCCCGCCATTATCAGAACGAAAGAGTTTTGACAGTGGCCCCAAACTGAGTACAAATCATCTTATGAAAAGTGCGAAACACAGAGAAAACCTCACTCTTATCTTTCATGAGATACACCCAAGTAGTACGAGAAAAGTCATCAATAAATGTAACAAACCATCGATGACCTTTCACAGACATGACACGAGAGGGACCCCAAACATCAGAATGTATTAAGGAAAAAGGAACTAAACTTTTATTCAAACTGGGAGCAAAAGAAGCTCTGTGCTGTTTTCCGAGTTGACAAGACTCACAAAGAAAGTCAGACACATGATGATTGGCAAACCAGAAGGAAATAAATGCTTAAGTAAATGAAATGAAGGATGCCCAAGACGCCGATGCCACAGCCATAAATCAGCGGGGGTAGTAGAAGATGTGGTGGAAGAATAAGCAAGTTTGTCCGGTTGATCTAGGAAGTAGAGACCATTTTCTGCACTACCACTGCCAATCGTCCTCCTCGTGACAAGGTCCTGAAAAAGACAATGATCAGGAAAAAACGTCACACTACAATTCAAATCCTGGGTGAGACGACTCAAGGATAACAGATTAACAGAAAAATTGGGAACATGGAGAACAGAAGACAGATGTATGGTAGGAGTGACGTGGACTAAACCTTTTCCAGAAATGGAAGAAACAGTACCATCGGCAATCCTAACTTTGTCCTGACCTGAAGAGGGCTTATAGACAGAGAAAAGATCAGAGGAGCCAGACATATGATCTGAGGCACCAGAATCAATGATCCAAGGCAAAGACTTATGACACAGGAAAGCACAAGGAGAAGAGGCTAAGTTACCTGAGCGGGCAAAGGATGAGGAAGCTGTACTGGAGCAGGAGAAGACCGGCGGTCCAACAATTGGCGCAAAGCATCCTCCAGCTCAGTATCAGAAGTTGGCCAACAGAAGCAGAATTAGAATCAAGTGGATCAACGGCACTAGTCTGATGAGCCCGGGAATAGGAACCACGTCCTCTAGATTGGCCTGACCGACCGCCTCGAGAACCAGACCGATCACCTCGACCCCCGATGGAGTCCCATGAAGCTTCCAACATGTCTCACGAGTATGCCGCGGCTTCTTGCAATAATCACAGAAGACAGACTCTTAGCAGCAGACGGAGGAATGGGAGTCAGGCTGAGGCCATCTCGAGGAGTAGACAGTAATGCTGAACGGTCAGTAGAGACAGGGACATCATAGCAGACCGGCGACTCTCCTCATTCTGTACATAGGCAAATGCCTCCTGAAGTGAAGGAAGAGTATCCATACCCAGAACTCGACCCCTAACTGGATCATACTCCACATTTAGGCCGGCCAGAAATTTAAAGACCCGTTCCCGTGCGATGAACTTCTTGTACCCGACAGAATCAGCAGGGCAAACGGGCTTATAGTCTTCCAGGTGGTCAAGGCGTTTCCAGCCGTTGGTGAGGAAAGTGAAGTACTGAAGAACAGTCTGCTCCCCCTGAATTGAGCTCTCAATAGAGCGGCGCAACTCAAATGCCTGTGAGAAATTCCCTTTGCGGGAATAGGTGACAGCCACAGCATCCCAAACTTCCTGGGCAGTCTCCATAGACAAGTAGCCCTCACCAAGTTCTGGAACCATCGAATGGATAAGCCAACTCATAATCAAGAGTTGTTAATCTCCCATTGGTCATAACCTGAGTCAGTGGTACTAGGTGCCTGTATCCTGCCATCAACATACCCCATCTTCCCTCTGCTCTTCAAAACATAGTCAAACTTTGAGACCATGTTAGGTAGTTCTGACCATTAAAGAGAGAGGTGGTGATTTTCATACTAGGGTTGGGGTTCTCAGTCATGGTAGTAGGTATAATGGGACTCTCACTCCTCGGTGTTTGAGAAGAAGGGGACACACTGGAGGAATCTGTCATGGATACAATACTACTAAACCCGCAACAAAACTAGTGGTAATCACAACCCCGGAAGGTGGTGGTGAAAGAACAGGCACAATGACCACTATAAGAGCATAACAAAATTAAGAAATCATTATTTTTTTTTTTGTTTTTTTTGTATATATATATACTGCTTTATTTATTTATTTATACATGTATGAGTCGGTGTCTTATACAAAACAAAACAGAGGTATATCATACCTAACAGAGACGACGGCGATAGAGGCGAGAGGCGAGACGAGCGATAGAGCTCGACGAGATCGACGGCGAGAGGCGAGAGGTGATCGACGGCGACAGAGATGGAGGAGAAGGGGACGACGGCGACTGAGGCGGAAGACGAAGACGAAGCCGAAGCCGATGAGCCACCGGCTGATGAAGATCGACCCAGCAGAGGATCCACCTAGGTAAGTTTCGAACCCTAGAGTGAGGGTGTGCCGAAACCCTAGAGCTCAAGCTCTGATACCATGAAGCTTTGATTAACCAGCTTAGGGTATGATATAAAATCATCCCTTATTTATAGATGAAATTAGGGTTTACAAGAGAGACAAGATAGGCCCTGAGGGCATAGAATAATACAATCCTCTAATATAATGCAACTTTCGGTGAATAAAAAATGCAACACTTTGGGCTAATATATTATATGCTAACAAATATTAACCTTCCAAAAAGGAAGAAATGGGGAAATAAAGGGCACCAGTCCTTAAAACTTGACAAGATGCTACTGTAACTAGATACTCAACTCAAAAGGAACTAGTTTCTGGTGGACCTTCTCTAGTTGGGTCATGCAAAGCCATATTCTTAGTTATGTCCAAGGCAATCATGCAATTTCTCACAGCCTCAACCAATTTTCTCTCACCTTCACATTGTCCTTTTGATACCTTCAACTTGGATCAAATCACTCCAACCTTGAGCATTAAAATGTGTTGTGACGTGTTCACAGGTGCCATTTTTTTCCTTCTTATTTTGTCTTTTTCTTGCCAAACCATTCATGCATCTAAACATCCTCATTTTAATTATACTCAATTTTTGAACATATTGTTTCTTAACCACCCAATTGCTGCAACATCTTAGGATAAATTGTTACAAGTGAGAAAGGCTAGTAGAAAAATGCCATGTTATGTATACGTGTCACATTCTTATCATACTTCTGTCAGCTTTATGCTAAGATTGGTTGTCTATGTGCATGATTTTGAAATGCTGAGAGAAATCTGAAACTCAAATATTTAAATTAGGAAAGTTAGGAAACCTTTTGATGCAGGACAGTGCTGGTAGGGTGAAAATAGAGGCTATTTGATGGCCTAAACAGTGTGTACTTTAGAGTTTTAAGGGTTAAATTAGGATTGATTTGGGGGTGATTGGATAGGGTTTTGAGGTTGTAAAATGCACTTTTAGAGGGTTGTCAACAGTAATTCGAGAATAGTAAGTTGAAACAAAAAAGAAAAAAAAAAGAAAAAAAAAAGAAGAAGATAGATTTAAGAATCACTCCTAGAATCCTTTAGGCATCACACCTAGGGTAAGGATTGCATCACACAATCCAAAAGAAAGCTTCAAAGCTTTTCAAAATTCTCTAAAACATCAACTCTATTAAATTATAAGCATTACATGGCTTTATATAGAACGAGTAGACTTCCTAAACCAACTATAACAAAAAAAGGAAACTATTATAATATCTTTGACTTTCAAAACTAATTTAAGATTAAATAAGAAATAAAAACAAAGACTAATTAAATAACTTGACTCACAAGACGACCCATGGGCGACCCTTACAGCCCATGCAGACAAATATAAAATTACCAAAATACCCTTCGCCTAAAAATCTAAAAATAACCATAAAATAGAACTATAATAATATTAGAAACATAATTATGTATGGTTCTTGTCGATTTCTCTTTAAAACCATTCCAATTTCCAAATATCACCGCTTCTTTGAATTTACTCTTCCTTGAGCTTCTTATATTCTGCATCACCTTTTAATGTGGTAGAATCTAAGAAATTCTGCGAACTTTTGGGAGAAATTGGGGAAGGTTCTAGTGAGACTATAAGAAAATCATTAGTAGCAACTCACTTAGAGCTTAAATTATTTGTCATACATGATATGCTCTTTAGATGAGTTAATTAATGAAACATGTGTTACACTTAATATGTAATAGAGCGAGTGCCATGTATATTTTGATGTAAACAACCTCTGAGCACTATCCATTTTATTTAATTTATTTATTTTTTAAACTTTCAAATATCATATCATAACTATGTGGTTGAAGTTTCCCTTTGTGATTGATTCTGAATTTTCGTTAACCAATTCAGATGATACTGTTAGCTCAGACTATAATAGTTAGTGTTGCCATTCTTTTATACTTTAATTGAAACTAAAATCATTGCGTCATTTTTATTCATAAACAAACAAATGATGGCTTAACAAGAACACATGATGTTGCTTGTAAATCAGGCATATTGTTTCCTAAGATGTGGCTACAAGTGGATCTTCTCTCAATTTTTACAATGTCAAACATATTTTTATGTTTTAGAATTCTTTCTGATTTTTCCATTTACAATTTACTTCTTTTAATAGGCTCCTTGCATTATTTTCATCGATGAAATTGATGCTGTTGGCTCCACACGGAAGCAATGGGAAGGCCATACAAAGAAAACATTGCATCAGTTGCTTGTTGAAATGGATGGGTTTGAACAGAATGAGGTATATAATGACAAGCTTGTGATATCAAGGCAATGAAATTTTTGTTGTGCATTTTTAAATATAAAGATGATTTTCTTTTAGGGCATAATTTTGATGGCTGCAACAAACTTGCCTGATATACTCGATCCAGCTTTGACAAGGCCTGGTAGATTTGACAGGCATGTAAGTTCTTTGACATTTCATAACTACGTTAATATTTGATATTTCTTAGTAGTTGATATTCTTAATTCAAGAAAGTATTTGCGAAATCCAAACATGATATCATGGAAGATTTTTATTCAGCTGATTAGTTGATACCTAAGAAACACGGACACGAATATGGATGCGGATGCGGATACGGATGCGGACATGAGACAACGATTTCAAAAAAAATGAGAACGGGGACAGGGACACGGACAAGGACACGGACAAGGACACGGCGAGGATACGGCAATAAAATATATTTGTATATATTTTTATTTGCTATCTAGATTAATATTACATTCACAAATAATCAATATTAACAAAAACTAATTCTAATTTTATACTCTTTTGTATTAAAAAAAAAAAAAACACTTTTAAATTAATACTTACAATTTATATATGTATTTTTTATAGATGATCTATTAAGTATTTAAATCTAAGAAAAAAAATAATATACATTTAACATTCATCAAAAGCACTAAATAAAATGGGAGAATAGATAACTTGGCGTGTCCCTAGTGTGTTCCCGAAATGTTCCCGGCGTGTTCCTTGAAAATAAATTAATTAAATAAGGGGACACATCATGTGGTGTGTCCCATTGTGTCCCCGCCGTGTCCGCATGTCCCCGAAATGTCCGTGTCTGACACTGACACTGACACTGACACGGCACTTGTTTTGAAGTGTCGGTGCTTCATAGGTTGATACATGTTGAATGTATCATAATCTTTCAAGCTTACTTCCTCACAAGTTTTCAGTATCATCTAGTGGACTTCTTACATCAACATTTAATTTATTTGGTGGAACTTTTTGGAAGCCATGGTTCTGGAGACATGGTCTGTGTGGTATCGTCCTGCGAAGATAATGAACTAAATAAAGACTTACCCGAAAAGAAAAAAAAGAAAAAAAGAAAAATGAAAAAAGAAAAGAAGCTAAATAAGGAACTTGAGAACATTAGGAAGGTAAGCCTGATTAATATCTTCCTAAAAACTTCCTTTAGTGGTCTTGGACTGGGCCAGATCACAATGACTTAATAGTGGAACTAATCTGGCGTGGTGCAATTTGTTAGAAACTTTTTCTGGTTATTCACTATGACCTTGCAGTAATCCTGTTCCACTTATCTAGTTCACTCGGTAAAATCTGAAGACCGTAATCTTTGGGCTGTGAAAGTTCTGTATATTCGGATGTTTTCTGGTTGCATTCCCCTGGTTGAACATTTCAAACTCAAAGATTTACTGCGTGTGACTCTTAAGCTTTCAACTAACTAGAGTCTCTCTAGTCTGATGTCTTTTTATATGTTTAGTGACTATTCCTTGCAACTACAGTTAAAAAATTATCTTGTGAAATATGAAGCACAGATACTCCTAAAAGGACAACATATCCGTATCGGATACCGATACTCCTTGGATATTCGCAGATATGTATTGGATAGTTACTAAAAGTATTAGATACTTCTTAATTATTTTTTCATTAATTTTGGAGTGTCGGATACTTAATTTTCAAGTATCGGATACTCAAAGTCATGTATTACCTTTACAAAATTAGAATTGTAGCATTTATTGCATAGCATTATAATATAATATAATTGCGAGGATAAATACAAGAATATTTTTTCAATACTTTGCTTAGTTCTTTGATAAGAAGACATAGTGAATTAAAGTAATAAAATTTATCAAATCGACTGATTCTTATTGTATCATGCACGTTCCTTATAACTACATAGAATGTAACTTCGCTTGATGTTGACTAGAACTTGTTTCTAGATTGTATCATGCACGTTGCTTATTAACTAGAACTTGTTTCTAGATTGTTGTTCCTAATCCAGATGTACGGGGTCGCCAAGAGATATTGGAGCTCTATCTACAAGATAAACCATTGGCTGAGGATGTAGATGTGAAAGCAATTGCTCGTGGTACACCAGGGTTCAATGGAGCAGGTATATCTTTTTTGTCCTTTTGGATAAATAATTCCTTTTCCTTAAACTAGTCCTGGTGTCGCACCAATTAAAATTTTCTCCTATGAATATTGTGAGTAGGACTTACATCTTCTTCCGTCATGACTTTCATTTCAATCAGATCTGGCAAATTTGGTAAATATTGCTGCCATTAAGGCTGCTGTTGAAGGTGCTGAGAAGCTAACAGCTGCACAATTGGAGTTTGCAAAAGACAGGATAATTATGGGTACAGAGCGGAAAACGATGTTCATCTCAGAAGAGTCAAAGAAGGTAGGCATACTGTTAATGTTGAAATCTAGGGTGAGGTTTGAACTATGGCTAACTTGGCTTTATGTTTTATATCATAATTGTTGAGTCACAGGTTCAATTCTTCTTTGTATGCCCTAGGCCAAAAGATTCTGGCCCTTATTCTAGACCCAATTTTTTGATTTTTTTTGGTTTACTTGTTAGGCCTCAAATAAAAAAGAGCCCAATCCAAAGCAAAGAAGAGTAATGTTTAAACGATATTTACAATTTGTTCAATTTTAATTTTGTATTATAATTTTAGATTGTTTTGGTGGGTTTTCCTTATTATAATTATAAAATGGATTTTGCTATCTATGTAAGCAAATTTTAGTATGTAGTTTTGGTAGTTATATATGTGAAAAACTTTTTGTTTTTTGTTTTTTGGGTGAATATATAAAGGGTCCCGTATTGGGGTTTCGCCTAAGGACACCCAAAAACTCAGGGCTGGACCTGTTTTCCTTACCCTTTTTTCTAAACTTCATTTCACTTGGAGCAGAGGGAATCAAGTGTGGCAAACCTTATAATTGTGAGCTCGTCTGGGCTTTGATGATGGCCTTTTGTTGCCTAGGATCTCAGAGTTATGCCATTGATGTACTCATGGCTCATTCCAGTTAAAATATTTGAGGCCCTGATCTGGGACAGAACAAAGTTGTCCTACTACTGGCATAAAATAAAACTAAGCCAGTAGAAAATACTCCACAGAGTCTTCTAGGCCAAAATTAAACTGTGGAAACGAAATTAAGAGTGGTCTAGATTTTGTTAATGTGAAGCATGGTGCGGTGTATTAGATGTACTTTAGGATGGATAGCATCACCAGATATTTTTATTTTTCGCGTAGTGTTGGAGATTTATTTTCCAGTTGAAGTCCTATTTTTAGAAATTGTTCACAGCATTGATACTGTAGCTGACATTACCTGCATATGTTTCAGCTCACAGCATATCATGAGAGTGGACATGCAATTGTTGCCTTCAATACTGAGGGTGCACATCCAATTCATAAAGCAACGATTATGCCACGTGGATCTGCTTTGGGAATGGTTACACAACTCCCTTCAACTGATGAGACATCAGTTAGCAAGAAACAGTTGTTAGCACGACTTGACGTTTGCATGGGAGGAAGAGTTGCAGAAGAGCTTATCTTTGGTCAGGACCATATCACCACTGGAGCAAGTAGTGATCTTCACACAGCTACAGAGCTTGCCCAATACATGGTATTCCTTGTTTCTTCACAAAATTATTTTTAGAACCTGGTGGTTCATATTTATTTATTTATTTTTTTTTGGGGGGTATCTCTTTTGGTTTTGGAGGGAGAGGGGGGTGTTGTAGATAGGAAAGTAAAGGGAGTTACCAGTTTCTGTAAAAATTTGTTACTAATTTTTGCACATGTAATGCACGTATAACATGAAATTGATTTATGGTGCAATGGATACATTTGCAAAGTTTTTAGTTGCTAATCACTTGTCCTTTTAGCTTCCAGTGATTTGACGTGAGGAATTTCCATAGCACAAACTCTTAATTACTAGAGAATGAAGTTATGGTTATCTGCATATTCATGTCATGATGAGCTTCTTTATTTTCATTAATGATGCTATGGCATTGTTTTCATCTGCAAGGTGTCAACATGTGGGATGAGTGATACAATTGGACCAGTTCATATCAAAGAACGACCTGGTTCAGAAATGCAATCACGCATTGATGCCGAAGTATGTGTTTTAAATCTGGAGTTTTGTGGTTCAGTTATGACATAGTTCTGGGAAGTAATTTGCTTTACGGGTTGTGCAGGTGGTGAAACTTCTAAGAGAAGCATATGATCGCGTGAAAGCCCTGCTAAAGAAGGTTTGTCTATCAATTCTTTATTATAATTGTAGATTGTGATTAAAAGGAAAATAAACAAAATCATTGGATGGATTAGGAGGTTGGTAAAAAAAACTTCAAACGTTACATGGTTAGAAATTTGTTCAACGAAATGCACATTGGCCCCTTCATGTAGTCACAGAGAAGTGGTATTCTTAAGAAGCCATGCTTCTAATGGGGAGCAGGGTAAAAATTGAAAACTTCTGGTATTTCACACCTTGAGTGCATCTTTCTTAAAGCTGTTGTGGGTAGAATTTTATTTTGCTACCCTTATTCCTCTGCCCTGATATGGATGTGTTTTTAGGTCCGGGTTTAGTATCTGCTAGTGTCCTGTCCTTGTCCAAGGTTTTAATTTCATTCTTCAGGTATTCAAGTAAATTGTCTACTGCTGTATATTTTTCTCGCTTTGGGCTTCCTGGTCATGGTTTAGTACAGTTTTCAGTGATGTAGTTGTGATTTTTATGAAGTATATGCAATAACCATTTAAGAATATGTTAAAAGAAAATATAACAATTTACATGCTCTATGTCATCAAGCATGACAAGTGACGACATTAAGCATCAGAGTTTGCAGGTCCTATACAGCTCATCAAGACTTCTTTCATTTGGCTGGACTCTTTTACATAGTTTGTTCTTAGTTGAGTAAAAAAAATATAAAAATATAAAAAAAAATGATGGAAATGAAGCTATGAAGGTTCTTGACATTATGCATCAGTAGCTGGTATCTTCACAAGTAGAGTTAGTTATGATCTGATTGTACTTTCTTCTGCTTTTGTTCTCAAACTCTGAGCTTTAACCAAACTAATTGACAACTTTCCCAGCATGAGAAGGCATTACATGCATTAGCCCATGCACTTTTGGAGTATGAGACACTTAGTGCAGAAGAAATCAAGCGTGTTCTTCTTCCCTCCGGGCAAGGACGGCTGTCCGAGCAACAACAGCAACAAGAGGAGGAGGAGCTTGCATTGGTTTAAAGCCTGGATCTGTTCTTGTGTAACCTAGTCTGCCGTAGCGGTGAGCTCTGTACAGTGTATACAAAGCACAACGGGCAATTAATTTTTATAGAATCTTGGAAATTTTCTCCCTTTGCATATTTTCTTGTTGTAACATGGTCTTATTTGATTGGAAACTATATTTCATTTGAACTTATACCCCCATTGTGGGTAATTTTTTAAAGCAATACATCAATAATTAGTTTATTGCGGTGCTTGTTCTTTCCTTCTATTGATCCTTGAATATCGATGAAATGTTGTTTCATTTTCTATTTGGAAGAATATCAATAAATAGTTTATTACAGAGGAAGCTGAATTGCTTGCTTTTTTGGTTTCATTTTCGATAACTTTTCTTCTCTCCAAAATTTTGATTGGTAATGTGGAAAAAAATTTCTTATAACACCTCATTTTTAGGAGAAGGGTCCTAAGGTTTTGTTTTTTTGTTTTTCAAAAATTGTTTTCATATGAAAATGAATTATTTTTAGAGGGTGGTTATATATCACCAAAATAATTTATCAAAACTCATTACCTCATTCTCTTGTAGCATAGTTAGTCTCACTTTTTATTATACATCTAGCATGCCTTTTATTGCATCATTACATTTAAGAGGTGAAATATAATTCGTGATAAATACATTTAGGATAAATTATGCTCATCTCTCTTAAGATTTGAAAAACATATAAGAAACTCTATAATTTTGATGTAATTATACTAACCTCTTTTTTAGAAAGGGTTGGTTTGGAATGTCCAAAAAAATTTAGAAAGAAAAAAAGTTACTAAAAAAGTTAAAAAGTTATCACTATTCACCACAAAAAAAAAATAATAATAATAATTTTACATACAAATTATTACAACACAGTCTGAACCGTTCCACAGATTGTTGCTGAGTTGCTGAAATGATTTAGAAAAATTGCATAGACGGGGTGCACAAACAACACAGTGCTGTTCAGCCCGTGGGGCCCCATCACGGGTCCCATTTTGATAATCTGAACCGTGAATATATAGAACTCGTCGAGTACTATATATTTGTAAAAAATCACGTTGATCGGATATCGCTAACTATATGATTAAATCAATTTTGTATAACAAAATGGATGATGTTATAGTTAACGGTTGAAAAAAAAAAACAAAACCGATTACATAGCTATCGATATCTGATCAACGTCATTTTTTACAGACATATAGTACACGATGAGTTCTACACATTGAACGGTTCAGATTATCAAAACGGGACCCGTGATGGCCCCTACGGACTGAATAGTACCGTCCAATGCAATGCCCGAAAAGTAGGCAACCATTTCTTATCATCAATTCACTCCCCCTAGACTGTATGGCGTACTGCCTACTGTTCTTATCTTCTCCTACACATTAATTTATACAATTTTTTAATACACATTTTTTCGTAAAAAGTCAAAAAGTTAATTCAAACAGCCATTTTTTTTTCCTCAACTTTTTAATCTAAAAAGTCAAAAAGTGCATTTATTTAAGATATCCTAAACAACCCCTAAGTTCAAAGAAACTAAAATTAATGCAAATGATGTGAGACACAAATCTAAACGATGTAAAATATACATTTTAATATAAAAACGACAATCATTTTATTTATTTATTTATTTATATGAATACTGAATTTATGATGAAAATGTAGTTAAGTATAATATGAATTAAAACTTTCAAGAAGTCAAATGTAATTATATTAAATTTGTAAGGAATTATTTTATTTTTTTCTAAATCTCAGTATAATTTACCGTAACATTTTTTTTCCATTAAAAAAACAGGAAAAAAAAAAATGCTCTAAAGTAATCTATATTTTGCACTAGTATACTCGTAACACGTTTGCTTGACTTGTGGATAACAAGCAGCTTGTGTTGTTCAAACCTGAAAGCTAACTTGAGGACCAAAGCTTTGAAATTGTGCAAATTAAGGGAGAAGTTCGGTGCATGGGGGTTGACTAATTACCAATGATGAGAGAGTTGGAAATCAACTCCAATACACATTAATGCTCTATTTAGTTAAGAAATTTAACAAAAAATTTTAAAAAAAAAAAAAAAAAAAAAATTATGTAAAATATAAGGATATTTCATTCACATTTTTTTTTTTATATTTTTATATTTTCTTTTTAAATTTTTTCTTAATTCTCTCAATCAAATATAACATAACTTTAAAAATAATAATAATAAAAAAAAAATAAAATAAAATGGGAGGTGTTCTCTCCCATGAGAAGTAAAAACAAGCTATCACAATGTCAAACTATACTAGTTATGGAAAGATTTTGGGTTTTGATTTCCACAAGATAAAACTAACTAGTCATGGAAAGGTCTCTAGGGGTCCCGACTGCCATTTGTGTTCTGCGTCAGAAGCTGTTTTTCAGTCCTAATGATTGTCCCATGCCATCCTTCTCATAAAATAAACTTCTTAATATTCGTTTAAAATACGAATTATTTTTTGTAATTTAAAAAATTATAAATATCTCTTTATTAAAATTCTTTATTTAACAGAATTAATTAAAAAAATAAAATTTTTAATTGTTCATCTATACAATAATAAAATTATCTGAATTATTAATTGAAATAAAATTTTAATATTATTAAATATTGTTAATTAACTTGATGATTTATTAATAAAATGACCTATTTGTTATGAAATTAGAAACCTTACGAGACATAATGTAATTTCTAGAATCACAAGGGATAATTTATAATTTAAGTAAATCTCAGATAGTGTGTTTGTAATTTACCCTAAAATAAAAATAGAGTGTATATGGTTGGTTTTTTTTAGATAGTATATATTAACAACCAATCATATATATTATCTAAAAAAAAAAACCCATCATGTATATGTATTTTAGGGATCTGGAGTGTCTGTGGTACTCCCAGCATAGCAACACTGGTGTGCTGCCCTATTGGCTTATTTCGGAGTTCATTTTAATAATCTGAACCGTTCACATTTTAAAATATATCGAATTGAATATACCTGTACAAAATCAACTTGTCATTAACTCTTTCATCCACTCATATTTCTATTTATTTTAATATTTTAAATCACAATATCATTTATTTTTGTAGATATAAATGTGAGTAAATGAAAGGGTTAACGATATCCGATTAACTTATTTTTTTGTACGTACGTTGTACTCAATATACTCTAAAATATGAACGGTTCAAATTATCAAAACAGATCCCCAAATAAACTCATAAAATAGTACAACAGTGTCTGCCGTGTCTCAAATCCGTATTTTAGTGCATGTAATATGGTTCAATAAAATAAAATTTTAACTCTCGGTCAAACAGAAAGTAGGAAAAGTTTATTCTTATAGAAACAAATATATTTAAAATAATGTGATCATAACTTTGTTAGATGTTCGAGTTTGGAAACCACCTAAAATGGTTAAAATTTTTTATCAAAAAGCCAATCATTCTTTCTATTTTTTTATACATCTTTTTGTAAAAGTAAAAAAATTAATTAAAATAATTAGTTTTCAAAACAAACTGTAAGAGTCATTTTAATGGACAATTTACTTCAAAATTGATATTCCTGCTTTAACCACATTCTTTTTTTAATGGATGTCTCCGTTTAGAGACCGACTTTGGTGGTACTTGATGAAATTGAATGTTGAATTTTTTAATTTGAAAAATTGTTTAATATAAATTCAAGTGTTAAATTAAATTAAATTGTTTGATATATATAAAATCAAATCTAAAATTTAACATTTTCAAATTGTATTTTTTAATTTTTATATTGTGATGATGAAATTGTGGTAATGATAGAGGTCTGGTGGCCACATTGGTTATGACGCCAATAATAATGGTTGTGGAGGTCGAGGGATAGTAATTATGGTAACGATGATGGGACAATATAGTGAAGTAAAAAGAGGGTGGTAGTGATAGTGTAATGATGGTCATGGTGAAATGATGGCAATAGTTATGAAGCCAATGACAATGGTGATGGAGGTCAAGAGATTGTGGTTGACGGTAGATAGGCAATATAGTTAAGGTAAAGAGGGGGAGGCGGCAGTGGTAATAATAGTGGTGATTAAGGGAACAGTGGCAATAGTTCCGAAAAAAAAGTTAAATTAATTGTTGGGGAGGCGGGAGATGTGTTGATAATGGCAATGACGACTATGGTAGTATTAGTGGTAGTAAAATACTATGGTACCTATAGGCAACGATGACAATGGTAATGGAGGTGATGGTAGTTATTGTGGTGGTGGTGGTAACTATAATGGTGGCGTGATGGTGATGGTGATGGTGGTGGTGGTGGTGATGATGGTGGCTGTGGGGGTGGTAGCAGTGGCGGCGGCTGCGGCGGCAATGATGACAATGGTGGTATCAGAGGTGGTGGTGGTAGCAGTGGTGGCAGCGGCGGCAATGACGACAATGGTGGCATCAGAGGTGGTGGTGGTGGTGGCTGTGGTGGTAACAGTGACAGTAGTAGTAACAGTGTGACAATGACGGTAACAGTGGTGATGATGCAGTAACAATAAGGTTATAACCGTATATGTCGATGCTTAAACATAAGTATGCATAAATTTAGTTAGAATTAAGTAAATTTCTTATCACTTAAATTTTTCTTGTATTTTAACTTATATTTTAAAAGTCACTTAAATTTTTAAGTGATATTAATCGTAAGGGTAAATTACATTTTACCCCCTTGTGGTTAGATCAAAAAACACGAAACTCCCCTAAAGTTTCATTTGTTACACTTAACTCTCTTAAAGTAATATCAAAATGCAAAATAACGTTTTCTCCTCGTTTGGGATTAAATATTTTAGTCAAAAAATTAAAAACGTCACTATAAGTTATTATATCACTCTCTCTATTTTTCTATATATATTTTCGTAAAAAGTTTAAAATTACTAAAATAGCATATTCCCAACCCTGCGTTAATTCCACTTGCGAAAATTTGATTTTTTTTTCTTTTAAAGGATTTGATTTGTTAATCTTTTAAAATAATAATTTTATCCCAAAATATTTTTGCACCAATTATTTCCTAAATCATTTGTCTATTTCTGATGAAGGATAGGGGAGGGAGAGAAGGGTCTGTTAGGAGTGTAAATTTGGCCCGACCTGGCTCACCAGGGCCCGAGCTTAGGCCAGTCTATGTCAGGCTGCGTGGGCTCCAACCAAAATTTGGGTCGGGTCGAGCTAGACCACGGGCTAGAAAATTAGGCCCAAGCCCAAGCCTAGGCCCAGGGGATATTTGGGCCTCAGGTCGGTGGGCCTATTCCTGAACTCGGGCTTGGGCGGGCCTTAGACAAGCCTGAACAAATTTTTTTTTTTTCCTATTTTTTTCCATTAGAAATGACGCTGGGCCTCGAGTGGACCGGGTTTTGAGTGGGTCTTGAGCGGGCCAATGAGTTAGGCCACAGGGCGGGCTAGGCGGGCTTCAAAATGACGGCTAGACGCAAGCCTAGAGTCTTAGGCTGGGTTCTGGCCCGGGCTATTTTTACACCCCTAGGGTCTGTGATAAAGGAAAGGAGTGGGGGAGGAGACGATATACACTAGTCTCAAATGGAGGAGAAGAGGGGTTGTAACTACGAGGGTGAGAGTGAGTAGGGAAGGAGAGGGGAAGTCTAAATTAAATTGGTCGTGGATGGTAGAAAGGAGAGGAGTTGCGACCGTAGACCGAGGTGGGAAAGTAAAGGGTCTGCACTGTGAACTGTGAACGAAATGATGAATAGATAATATGAAAAATAGGAGCAAGCTGAGAAGCTTCATCCTTCCTCACAACTTAGAAGCTTGCTACTGCTATTTTACATATTCAGATTGTGGTTAATCTGTGGATGCAAAGGGTGATGCGAACGGAAATTCAACTAGAAGAACAGAGAAAATGCAAAATTGGAGATGGCTATTTCAAAGAACTAGAGGTTTAAACTCCATTAATTGTCTGACTCCATGGGTTGGGTTTGTTACTAAATCGAATCATAAAACAAATGCAAGTAGTGATGGTGTTTGTTGGTAATGGGTGGTCATTCTGTGATGAAGATAAAAAGAATATAAACAAAAAAAAAAGAAAAAAAGAAAAAAAAGAAAGGGGTGGTGGTGATGGTGGTGGTGGTAAGAGGAGAGAAGAGAAGAGAAATAAAAATGGAGATGAAGAGAAATAAGAGGATTATTTGTGTCTTTTTAACTTTTTCGTTATGACCATTCACTGGGAGCTTCTATTTGCACTCCAAAAAATAAGTTGTGCACTTTATTATTTTGAGCACCCAATACTAAATTTGAAATTTTATTTATTTGTTTGGACACCCCAAATAATACATATCCTAACCCTAAAAATCCTAAAATCCTGTATAAATCTACTTTGTATACTCCATTACCAATAAACAAAGGAACAAAAATTACATTTGAGGTCTCTGGAATTCCAAGCGACGAAGAGAGATTCTGAGTCCATCCAAGATGAAGTGGTATTCCAAGACAAAGAGGGTCTATGCAGCTCTACACAATCCATCCATTCCAAGTTCCTATTGTTTCACATGAATACTTAGTGTTGAATAAAATATATTTGTCTGAATATTTAATTCCAAATATGTGAAGTTTGTTCAAATACTCAGTGTTGATCACAAGAAAATCAGCGTTAGTTGTTTCATATGGATACTCAATATCAAACAAAATATATTTGTCTAAATAATTAATTCCCAACATGTGAAGTTTGTCCAAATACTCCGTGCCGAATCAATTCGGAAAGTCAACCTACGAAAAACGATGAATAACAATTAAAGCTTACTTTCTTCATACAATATTGCTTGTAAACGTCTTATTTATTATCCATTGTTAATTTCAATATAAAATAGAATGTAAGAATGATGGATTAAGCAATTAGGGTTGGGTATGAAGATGCAAAGTGATGAAAGTAGGAAGAGAAGAGAGAAAAGAAATATTCAGTGCGTTTGGTTTGAATTTTTTGAATTAAATTTTTTGAAAACTCAATTTTTTGATTTTCGTATTTTTTTGTTTTTAGTGAATATTGTTAAAATTTTAAACATTTTTTTTTACCTTTCTAGATGTACTTTACTTAGATGTATCTAAAAAGTAAAAAATTTATGAAAAAATATTTTAAAAATTTAATAAATACATAAACATATAAAAAATGTACTGAATTCTCGTATTTTTTTTGTATTTTTGATATTTAATGAATTTTTAAAAGGTTTTTTTTCACAAATTTTTTACTTTTTAGGTATATTTATGTTAAGTATGTCTAAAAAGTAAAAAAAATTGCTTAAAATATTAAAAAAATTTAATAAAAACAAAAAAATATGAAAAACAAGAAAGTAAAATTTTCTAAAAAGTATTTTTGAAAAAAACACAACCAAACAAGCTGATTGGAACTAATGATAAATGAGGTGTCCAAAACATTTTTATTTACATTTTTTCTAAAGTCAAGTATTGTTTTTATCATTTTAAAGTAGAGACTTAATACTAATAAAAAAATATCATTAAATTGAAGTGTCTCACCTACTTTTTGGGATGCAAATAGAAGCACCCCCATTCACTCTTGCACTTTGGTAATAATTTTAGGGGGATTCTTTGTTACAAATCAAACTTTTGTATTTTTTGACGTAATCTTAGGAAGGTAAAGTGTAATTTACCCTAATTGTAATTATTAAATACATATAATTAATTTTTATTTAATACATTCAATTTTAAGTGTTAAATTAGATTATCAAACACAACTTAAATTTTTTTTTGGTCCTGAAAAACATATTGGTCCTAACTTCTACTTTGATTAGTCTTAAGGTTGGTTTCGTTTTGAGGAGTTGGAGGGGCAAAAGGTTGACAAATGCAACGCGATTTAATAGGGTATGATTGATCTTGTTGATTGTCAATTAAAAATGTTAAGTATCTCAAATGTTTTATCAAATGTCTCACATAAGTAAACATTTAGTAAAACATTTGGAATTCCTAACATTACTCATTGTAAATCTCTCCAATTACATACAGTTCCAAAAAAAAAAATTCTGTGACAAGGAGAGAATTTACCTTGATTTGCATACAGTTTCAAAAACCTGAAGGTGCACTTAAGGGAAGGCCATGCATTTTACATTTGCACAAGACGAAGTCCACATTTTACATTCAGACATTGGCTCCGTTTTCGTTTTCTATTTTCATTTTTCAGAAAACACTAGGGTTCCTCTGATATACAGAAAATATATCATGACAGCGCATCTCTTTGATGAATGTGGTATCGAGGTTCAGTTCATTTTGGAAAAGAGGTCAGTCCTAGGGAGGACCATGCGAATGGTTGAATTGATGACTTTGCTTTGATCTCTTCTACTGAACCTGAAGGAGAATTTGATCATTTAACTTTCAACCAATGATACCTGGTCTAGATCAGAGCAGCGGTGTTGACCTTCTTGCTTCCCTTTTTTTTTTTTTTGAACCTATGTCATTTTTCTTGCCAACAGCAATAAAAAATAAAAATAAATAAAAGAATATACAGTTTATAAGTACTAATACAGAGATCTAGTTAGGATACATACTCTGGGGTTGAGAGGATGGACAAGAAAAATATCATTTGTCATACCTTAACAGAATTTTCAACAACCCACAAACCATAAAGAAGTCTTTTTCAACACACAATGGCTTGTAAATAATATGACAAAGATAATTATAGTACTAATAAATAATAAATACAAGCCTCTCTTCTCTACAATGATACACAGCTAGCCTACAGGTTTTACCTTCCCCCCAAATTCATCAACTGCAACAGAAGCAACAACTTGCACAAAAAAAAAAAAAAGACAAAAAAAATTCTACAAACACCAACTCTTTCTGCTATGTACACGTACACCTATAAAGCATGACATACCACCATGGCCAAAACCCAACATAGAAAGCAAATGCAGTCTGTCATTTTCATAGTTGATTCATGGTGGGGTTTAGAAACCTATATAAAGCTGTGATTCATTATCATGAAGTCCAGCATAATTTTAAAGCCAAGACATGGAACATAGCAAACAAACGAAAAAAAAGAAAAAAAGAAAAAAAAAAGAGAGAGCACAAAAGTATCTGGAATGCAGAAAACAGCCACTACCCGTCTGCCTCCATAGCCTCAACGAATTGAAAGCCAGGGACAAGCTTCATCCAAGGTAATCATAGCCTCCATCACATATCCCTATCCCCATATCTACATCCGATCAATGGGCTCAGTCCTGTCCTGCACTGCCAACCGCTCTGACACATCAGCAAGTGATTTGAGGTTGCACTTAATCAAGGCTTCTACAAAATAGCAGGTCTCATCCTTGGTGTTCCCCTCGGGCACATCTACTACAAAGGATTCTATTGCCAGAGTCCCTGGTCTTCCATCAATGACTTCTGGATGGATGGAAATGATTGAAGAGTAGTTCTGAAAAATATGTGAAGGAAAAACAAACATTGTCAAGCGGGTTTAGAAATATTATCCGACAGTAGCAGCACTTGTGCATCTAATCAAAAAGAGAAATAGAGAAAATGTTAGGCTGCAGTAGGTAATTAGTGTGAGTGGTGCCTGTGGGGAATTAGGTAATATGTACTTGTCATGGTTCATGTAACTAACCCACCAAAATAAATAAGCACAAAATTTAACAAATAAAGTTGTTAAAAGTGTAGGTACGTTTTAATTAGCATAACAAGTTGCATTCCAATGAAAAGCACATTTAGCTGAAAAAGGCCACGGACAATCCACATTAACATCCAGCTAATGCCTTTGTTTTACTTTTTTCCTCTTAACTAATGAAAAACGATAAGTGAAAACTATTACCACTTCTGTATTAAATGTCATGGCAGCAACCATGTGCTACAATGCAGGTAGATGAAAGTGATCCACAAAACCAAGAGCCCTTCTACTTGTTAGATTATTTTTCCTGCCTACAAGAGAAACCTTGGCCATCTAACAAAATGCAGCCTAAAGACTAGTGAACAAATTGCACCATAAATGGGAGCACACCTTGGTTGTTCTCCCTTAAAGAACACAAACAATAATAAGTAACGAAACTCCATTGTTTTCGAATATTAAGATGAAGGAAAGAAGGAACTCCACTATGGAGACAGAATTCATAAATTAGCAGGATACAGAATAACAATATGGTCCAAGTTCATCTATCATCGATTCAAAACAAAATGAGCATTGGTGATGACTGCACTGTAGCTGATTTCTTAACAGCTAATAATGTTTCACAACCGAAGGCAGAATTCAATTCAATATCAAGTGGAACCATAATTCCATCCAGAAATGTAAATGACAGATCATGTTGTGCACTCCATACCATAATGAAATTCAGAAACTTGTCTAAATCGTTCAAACAACTACATAATCATATTTTGCCTATCATGAAGCAATTTCTAGCCTAGGTAACTCATGTTACTTGCATCTTAGGCACATTCAATGGTTTGCTTGAATTTAGTTAAAAAACAATGGTAGAGTCACTTGTTTTTTCAAAACTAGTTAGTAATTAAGGAAAACTGTAATCTTAATTGGGGTCAGCGATAAGAAGCTAAAACACAATAAGGCGAGCAACAAGAGGAAGAAAGAGTTTTCAAATTTTCATACCCTGAGTCTGTGATCACCCCCAACAATCCTCATGCTAAGGATATGCTCCTCATCATCAAGACGCTCCAATCGTTCGGTGCTGGTTGTCGCAGGAAGCCCCGATTTAACATCAACTTCTCTAAGACTACCAATTTCAAGGTTTCCCTGCACAACACACCTGCTCACAAAAGGCTTATACTTTTGCGGTTGATCAAATCTCCTCACCAAAGACCAAACCTAATTATAAATAATAATAAAAAAGGAAAAAATTATTGCTCCGAAGTAATTGAACAATGATTTTACCCAAATTAAATATATAAATAAATAAGCAAACTAACACAAAACTAAGTTTTGAATTTTGCAAAACAATGCAAAATATAACACAATTTCTCTGCTGATTTTTCCTATGTTTTATCAAAAGAAAGTAATATGGATCGAAGTGAGAAAAAAAAAATTGGTCAAACAATAAAAAATTCACAACAATCATTGAAAAATCACAAATCTAAACAATATTCTGGTAGAAATTTCATTGAATACAATCGAATCTGAACAAAATCCACATATGAATCGATCGTACCAGAGATGAAAATGCATATACACATAAATATAAATATATGTGGAAGAAGAAGGAGAAAAAAAGTGGAGAGGGATTTATACGAGATGAACAGGTGCTTTGATGTGCTTGACGAGAGCCGAACTGCATTGATTCGAGGCAGGCTGGTGCCTGTGGTGCTTCCGAATGTACTCTCTCTCTACACTGCTTAATCCTTCGGCGTTCATGACTCTAACCAATCTCTCTCTCTCTCTCTCAACGGCAACTGCCGGAAAAGCCTCCGATCACCGAAGAGGAACACTTTTCTCCGCTTGATTTGATTCTTCAGACTCAAGAGTTGACTCACTAGCCTCCCAAACCCACCACCATAGCATATAATACTAGTTTCATACCAGAAACAGCCCCTCAACTCTCTATCATCTCATCGTCTCTTAAATATAATATTGCAGATATTCCTCTCTCTCTCTCTCTCTCTATATATATATATATAATATAGATAGATATATTTACATGTATGTATATATTGGAGTCTCTTGGCAACTAGTTAAAAAAAATCAATTTTTCAACTTTTTAATTTTTTTACCTAAAAAAGTCAGTTTTTTTAGTTAAAAAAATCAGTTTCTTTGCTAAAAAACTAGTTTTTTTTTTTTTTTTTTTTGGGTCAAAAGTCACTAAAAAAGTCAAAAAGTTAAAAAATTAATTTTTTCCAATTTCTTAAAACACCCCATTGTATCTATTATTATCGAAAAATATTTGAGACCAAAAAATAAAAGTAATGCTAGACATTTTAAAAATTCTATTAAAATTTCTAACAAATATCATATATGAGTGTGTGACTCACATAAAATCCAAATAGTATGAGTCTCGTACCATATGAAACAGTTAATAAAAATTTTAATAAAATTCTTGAAATTGTTTGGTTAGGTTTTTCAAAAAACACTTTTCAGAAAATTCTATTTTCTTATTTTTCGTGTTTTTTTTTTATTTTTACTGAATTTTTTTAATATTTTAAGCAATTTTTTTTTTTACTTTTTAGACATACCTAACATAAATATACCTAAAAAGTAAAAAAATTATGAAAAAAACCTTTTAAAAATTCACAAAATACCAAAAATATAAAAAAAAATACCAGAATTGAGTAATTTTTTTATATTTTTATGTATTTATTAATTTTTTAAAATATTTTTTCATAAATTTTTTACTTTTGAGATACATCTAAGTAAGGTGTATCTAAAAAAGTAAAAAAAATGTTTAAAATTTAAAAAATATTCACTAAAAATAAAAAAATACGAAAATCAAAAAACTTAATCAAAAAACTCAAACCAAACACACTGAATATTTTTCAAAAAAAATTTCATGTCAACTTTTTAATTGATTACATTCCTAATGATTGAGAGCTCAATTTCTTAATTGATTATGCACTTAATGATTGAGAGCGCATTTAATAATTAAAAATTTTATTTTTTAATTAATTAAATACTTATTGATTGGAGTTTGGTATTTTAATTAATTACGCATTTAATAATTGATAGCTCAATTCTTTTAAAAAAATTTACACGTTAAATGCATAAATGTATACGTTAAATATATGGGTTATATCATTACTCAATGTTACCAAATTGGCAAAAACTCTTATCGCCTTTGCTAACAGTATTATCCCTGAACTGGTTTTGGATATGCCATCTGGGGTTTGTGGATTTACGATTGTGCCACTTTTTTTGTCCGTTAGTATGATGTCTAAAATGCCCTTTAGGGTGGAGTTATTGCGGTTAAACCGTTAGCAGTAAAATATCCCACCGTTAAATAAACAGTTTTTGTCTTTTTCCGTAAATGTAGGTGTAAATTATGGCGGTGTTTGGCAACTTGATTTTTGGATTTTTTTTTTTGTTTTTTTTATTACAAGACAAATATTTTGCAAAATCAAAAAAAAATAAATTCAAACAAAATATCATATCAAATCTCATAATCATTTCACTTTTTCTTTCACAAAATATCACATCCAACTACAAAAAAATTTAATTATCTTCCCAAATATAAAAAAAAATTTCTCCAATAAAATCCTACAACTAAAAAAACTTACAAAAAACTCACTTCCCAAACACTCACTATACTTTGCCCCTGCTGTGTTTGGTTGGGGATTTGGGAATGGATTTGGAAAGGGAAATGGAAAATGTGGGTGAAATGTGAATAAAATATGCATATATTTCACCTAGTTTCACACACCTTTTCCTTTTCCCTTTCCCTTTCTAAATCCCTCCCCAAATCCCCTAACCAAACACAGCGTAGGTTTAGAATTTTCTCGTTTTGGTATTTAAAATTTGAGCGAATTACATTACCAGTCTATATAGTTTAAGACTTGTATCACTTTGATCCTTAACTTTTCAATTGTGACACATTTGACCTTGAATTTTGAATCTTATTCTAAATAAGGATAATTAAAAATACAATTGTTTAATTTCAAAGGCAAAATCGTCAATTTGATAAAATATAACTTCATTTGATAAAAATAAATATCAAAAAAATATTTTTTATTTCTACCTACCAAAGATAGAATTATGTAAAATTGATAAATCTTTTACCTATTTATTTATTTATTTTTACCAAAAATTTCAATTATGTATTTGGATGATGATCATATAATGGGTGGTTATTAGATTTTAATGTGTAATTGATATATTTAATATATAAAATATTTTTAATTTATGATTTTTTGATTTAATGATTTGGTTTAATAATGATATCAAAATTGTCGCCATATTTGACTTTTAAAAAAATAGAAACTCATTTAATGAAAATAAAAACAACCACTCATTTTATGATCCTCATCAAACACATAATAAAAATTAATTTGGTAAGAAAAATAAATAAATATCTAAAATATTTATCAATTTTACATAATTTTATATTTAGTGGGTAAAATAATTTTTAAAAATACTTTTTTGACATTTATTTTTGTCAATTAGTTTATATTTTATCAAATTGACAATTTTGCCATTGAAATTAAGCAATGATATATTCAATTGTTCTTATTTGGAATAAGATTTAAAATTTAGAGTCAAATGTGTCGCAATTGAAAAGTCAAATATCAAAGTGACACAAGTCCCAAACTATAAGAACCGTTAGCGTAATTCGCCCTTAAAATTTTTCTCCTCTCACTTTGGTTCTTAGAGTTTCTATTTTTTTTTTATTTTATTTTATTATTTTACTCTAATAGTTAACCCTTGCCTAACTTTAAAATGTAAAAGATCACGTCACCAGTCACATAGCCTTAAGTAGGGTTGTGCAAAATATTGTTTCATCCGTCAAAATCGCACCAATCTATACTAATTCACACCAATTTGATTGATTTATTTGCTAATTACAGATTAAATTTCGAAATTTGTAATCTACCTTCAAAATCGTTTGGTCCCACTATAGTTAATACATATTTTTTTAAACTCTCATATCAAAATAAAAAGAATGTGAGAGAGATTTAAAATGTGAAATTTGTTACAAATTAATATATATATATATATATATATATATATATATATATATATATATATATATATATATATAAATATTATGTAAAATTAGTTTTGTTATACATATAAAAAAATATTAGTCTTTTATTCTATTTTTATTGTTTCAAAATATTAGTCCATTTTAAAAAATCAAGGAATAAAATAACATGAATTTTCTATTTTGCCATTCTTTTAAATTCATTAATTATGACAATTAATGTTCCCAAGAAAAAGTTAAGGGTAGTTTTGGAAATTTATTACTTTTGAAGTGTAATAATTGTACTATAAAAAAAATTTGATTTCTCAGACTAATATTTTGGGATGGAGAGCGTATGCAAATTAGTGTCATATATTATCCAACTACGTGATAATTGTTTAAGAATATTTTCCAATTAACTAGTAAATTAAAACCACTTCAAACCGTCCAAACTGCAATTTGGTCATTCTACCATTCACGATTTAGTTTTGTTTATTAATGTTATGCTTATTATTTGATTGGACCATTTTTATTTGTTATTGATATACCACTAATGTCTAATATTATTTTTGGTTTATTAGAGTAACCTAGAATGAAATTATTATTTTATTAAAATGCTCATTCTTACATTTGGTTCATTAAAAAAATTATATGATAAAAAAAGAATTTGCAAATAGAATTACTATTTATCCTTATAAGAGAATCATCATTCAATTTCAATCTACTTTTATTTGAGTAAACCAAACACTACCAAAGTGTTATAGAATATACCACATCTAATAGTTGTTTTGAGAACTAACAATTTTAGTTAGTATTTTGACTTTTTATAAAAAGACTTGTAAAAATATAGAGAAATTTTTTTTTTTGACTTTTTAATTATTTTAGTATATTCTCAAACATACCTGCACATTGTTGCTTTTTCTTTTTTTAATTTTTTAATTTTTTTTTCTTTGAACAATGAATTATTTTATCAAAATGCTCATTCTTATGTTTGGTTCATTAGAAAAATTATAAAAATAAAAAATAAAAAAAAAATTTGCATATAGAATTACAATTCTTCATTGTAAAGGAATGACCATTCAATTCGAATCTACTTTTATTTGAGTGATCCAAACAGTACCTAAGTGTTATAGAATATACCACATCTAATAGTGTTTTGACAACTAGCAATTTTAGTTAGCAGGGCAAACTTCACTTTGCCCCTGTAGTTTAGACCGGGTGCGGATTATCCCCTTTAACATTGGAAAATCACCGCATAACCCCCGTGTGCTTATTGGATTAAAGTGCACACTAGGAAAATTCTATTTCCACACGCCTAAATAACTAAGGGAACACACTTAATGAATTTTTAATTTAATGGCAATTATACCCTAAACCTTAATGACCATAATAGATGTCCAACAACACTTATAATATTATATACAAAAATTTTCTATATACATTTTTTTAAAAATAAAAAGATCTCAATGTACACATTTTGAGTTAAAAAAATAAATCCTTTTTTTTTTTTTTCAACTGTTGTCACTTTACTTGCTACATACTCTATACTTCTTTATTACTTGCAAAGCAATACTCTCAAAATATCTTTCATATTGCTTTAATATCTAGGTTTACAATCTATTACTGATATCGTTTTCTTATCAATTCTACAATTTTTGATTGATTTTGATATGAAAGAGTTGCAAATCTATAGAAGTTCAAACCAAGTAAAAATATATCGGGTGACAGAAAAACAGTAATGAAAATGTTAGTTTTTTTTTAGTAGTATTTTTTTCGGTGTTAATTCGGAGAACCAGTGTTGATTTTATGTATTAAATTCAGATATCAAGTGCCGAAATATATTTATTTCTTCGACATCTATATTTCAAAAATTATTAATAAATTCGGTATTTTAGTTTCGATTTTTTTAAAGCCGAATATTTTTAATTTTTTCGGTTACCAAATGCCGAAATATATAATTTCATTTGGCTCTGTAGTGCCAAATCAAAAAAATTTCCCGCCCCTTTTCCAGATTACTGCACGAAAGAAACTGAGGTTAAAGGGCCCAATGTTTTATTTCGGAAGTTTTCAATAGAGGTTTTCACGGAGGTCTTCCATGGATGGCTTCAATGGATTCACTTCAGACATTGGAGGTTTTTACTTCAATGGAGGTCTTCAAGTTCACGAGTAGCTCAAGAAGGTGGTCTTCAGACTTATGTTCAAGCTTTACGTGGGTGGAAGTTTTTTGGTCTTCAAATTTTCAAAAAGTGTATGAAAAAGAGGGGAAAATGTGTGTATAATAATATTTGAGTGAAGGATATAATTGTAATTTTTAGTGCGTGGATTGAGAAAAACAATAAATAAATAAATTAATAGATGTGTGTATTGAGAAAAGATTTGCTCTGAGTTATTTAGGTGTGTGGAAATAGAATTCCCCTACACACTAACTTTTGTTAACAGAATAGGTAAATTGACAGTTATATCCTTATTTTCATCATCTTCTTCTCATCTTCATCTTCTTCATCTTCTTTCCAATTCACCTTCTCCTCTTCTCCATTCTTCTTTCCTTTTCACAAACCCAAAAGGTAGAAGATATATATATATATATATGTATGTATGTATTCTTCTTCTTCTAAAGTGAGCTTCGTCTTCTCAAATCAACGTTGGAGCTGTTGGAGTGTGCAAAAACAATTTTGATGTTTGCTAAAAAGCATGTATTTTTCAGAAAATTTCCAAAACAGTTCATAGAACAAGTATTATCCGAAAATGAAAACCCAACAAATTCCAAAACATTAAAACCCACCAAAGGAAAAAAAAAAAAGGGGCAAGAAACAAACTAAATCAAAATCATATCTTGAAACGCTTTGAGAACCAAATCCAAGAACAGAAATGTGGGGACATATTTTGTGAATAACAACACGTGGCCAAGGTGACACCGAAGTGTCAGTCGAGGTGCCATGTGTCTTGGTCATGGCATCGAGGTGATCTCGGCTAGGCCGAGGTTATCTGCGGAGATACCGGAATCCGAGATGAACGGATAAGGGATAAAAGTTCTAGAATGGAAAAGGACCTTAGTCTAGATAAAGATAAAGCTCTCAGGGAGTTTATCTATATCTGGTTGGGAGTCCAAGATGAGTATTGAGCTAGAGTCCATTGAAGCTAGGCTTCTACAAGGATCAGGTTAGTGCTGGCTATAAAAGTGAAGCACCCTCGTGGGTCTAAGGTACGCTTTTTGTATTTTGGTTTGTGAGTTAAGCACTATTTGCTATCTTTGAGAGATAAACTAAGTACTGACTTGATCGTCGGAGTGTCCTCGGGTGAACGAACCACCGTCGGAGTCTTATCTTTCTGTGACAGATTGTTTGGGCGTAATCTATTCTGCCTGTGCTCTCCAGCTGAGTTCCTGTTTGGCAATGTGGTCGGAAATCAGCACCCACAATTTGGCGCTGTCTGTGGGAAGTGTAAGAAGAATAGATGGCCAACGACGGGCATAAAGAAAAGATTAGAGGTGACATCCCTAGTGAGAGTGGTAAACACGCCGATCCTAACGTAGAGAAGGACAACTGTAACAAAGAACCTCGGGATAAGACTCCTGAAGAAAAAGACGTCAGCCAAGAGGGAGACGTACTGAAGAAAGCATGTTAGGACGGGTATTACAACGAAAGCGACCTTCAGGTATGGAAAGATAGATGCTTGATAAGGGACGAAGAGATGAAGGGGATGGCAAACAAATTGGCAGACCTGCAATCAGTTGTCAATTTCATGATGCAGAACAACGTCATGCAGCCACCGTTCCCATTGGAGGACACGTCGATTCCAACGGCCAAGAACGATGCCCAAAAAAGAGGGCAGAAAGTAATCCCCGCAGTTCCTCAGCATGACAAGGCAATGGAGCACTCGTATCGGCCTTTACGGGAGGTCAAGCGAGGAGAAATGATGAGAGGAGAGTCTCAGAAGACACATCGTGCCAAAGAAACCTATGTCAAAGAACATTGGCATGTTCAAGGGAAGGAGCTTTGTTTTGACACGATGACTAAAGAGAGGTCCAAGAGGACTCATAACGACACTGGGAGCAGCGCACCAAAAAGGCTAAAATCCGTTGACACCGAGCTCCTGGACGGACTAAGGATGATTTGAGGGATTACCTCTAGAGGAAGCGACAAGATGCCGAGGTAACATCTCCTGTCAAGTCGAGAACACCATTCTCAGTAGAATTAGACAAGTTTGAGACCCCGAAAAAGGTTCTACATGCCGAGATTCAAGATATATGACGGTAAGTCTGATCCTAACTTTCATGTCGGCTTATATTTGAACTCAATGGCACTGTATACCAGGAATGAACCATTGCTCTGCAAGGTGTTCCCCTCATCCTTTGGGGAAATCGCATCAGATTGGTTTCACAAGTTGCCGAAAAGAACTATGAAAAGTTGGAAAGGCCTGGCCGAGATGTTTGTGGCCAGGTTTGTTACAAACAAACTGCAACCGTTGAGGGTAGACTCCCTGATGGCTTTGAGAATTGGCGAGGATGAAAGCCTCAGGGCTTATGCCAAAAAGCTATAATGAGGTGTTTAACCGAATACTAGGGTGCAACCAATGGGTGGTGGTCGTATCTTTTAAGAACGGCCTGAACGATGATTGTCTGCTTCAAAAATCACTGGCAAAGACATTGCCAAAAATTATAGCGGAACTTATGGCCAGAATCGAGAAATATGCGAGAGCAGAGGAAGACACGCCAGGAACAATGGTGTCAAAGCAAGAAAAGAGGAACGGCTCATCGAAACAAGGTTGAGGTAATACAAACTTCAACAGACAAGAAACATGACTGAGGGCTGCAGAGGCAGTCACCACAGTGTTCCAGATCCCGGTTTACAAAGTCTTGGAAAGAATCATGAACCAGCCTTACTATATAGAGCACCAAAGAAGATTCCTGGCAAATTTATGGGAAGAAGCCTTAGGAACCATTGTGCTTACCACAATGAGAATGGACATCTGACTCAGGGGTGCAGGGCCCTAAAGACACATCTGGAAGATCTAGTAAGACAAAGTCACTTAAGGGACCTAGTAGATGAGGCCAAGACAAGGGAAGAGCAAGCAAGGCTGCCCCAGGCACCAGCAACACCACCTCCACCAGCACTACAACCGCAAGCAAACGGACCTCGAGTGATCAATATGATTCACTCGAAGGTCAATGAGAACGAGGTACGTGGGGAGACTCAGAGGGTGAAACACTTATAGCATGTGTATGAGGTCCAGTAAAAGAGGCTTAGGGCAGACAAGTACCAGGGACCAATGGTTTCCTTTACTGAAGCCGACCTAGACATGGTGCAGCATCCACACAACGATGCTCTGGTGATATCCCTCAAGATTAGAGAATGGCAGGTAAAGCGCATTCTAGTTGACCAAGGCAGCTCTTGTGACATCATGTATGTCAGATGCTATAAGGAGCTCGGCCTTCACCAAGATGATCTGGAGCAGTCCAACAGTCCAATGGTCAGGTTCAATGGAACGCCGACATGGCCCCTAGGAGCAATAAGTTTGGAGGTGCAGGCAGACACCAAGAAAGTAAGCACAGAGTTCACAGTAATTGACACCCCCTCCTCTTATAATGTTATCTTGGGAAGGCCATGGTTGTACGCAATGAGAGTTGTTCCCTCAATACTGCACCAACTGTTGCGGTTTCCAACAGAGTATGGAATTGAGGAAGTCATAGGGGATCAGGTACCGGCAAAGAATTGCTCCATGGCAGCAATGAAATCTACCTACAACGTGCGAGAGGCAAAGACAGTAAAGGTTGAGGACGAGGACATGGAGGTCTTGGATGACGTCAGCAAAGAGCCGACCGACAAAAACGAGGAAGCCTTAAAGAAAATTCTGGTCTAGTAAGGAGATGAAGAGCGCTTCTTTTTCCTCGGCTCAGACTTGGTCGAGAAAGAGGAAAGGAAATTAGAAGCGTTCTTGCGAGCAAACATAGAGGTGTTTGCCTGGACACTATACGAGATGCCTGACATTAACCCCGAGGTTACATGCCATAGACTAAATGTAGACAGGTCGAAAAAACCCGTCATTCAGCGAGCAAGGAGGCTGACGTTGGTTCATGTGGAGGCAGTAGAGGAAGAAGTGGACAAATTATTAGAGACCAGAGCCATCCGAGAAGTAAACTACCTTACGTAGCTGTCCAACATTGTGGTTGTGAAAAAGAAGAATGGGAAGTGGAGGGTCTGCGTGGACTTTACTTGCCTAAATAAGGCTTCTCCCAAAGACAATTTCCCACTCCTTAAGATCGATTAATTAGTGGATGCCACTTCGAGACATGGAAGAATGAGCTTCCTAGATGCTTATAAGGGGTACTATCAGATAGTAATGTACCCCATTGATGAAGAGAAGACTGCATTTATCACCCCAAAAGGACTGTATTGCTATAGAGTGATGCCTTTTCGGATTGAAAAATATGGGAGCAACGTACTAGAGGTTAGTGACCAAGATGTTCAGACATTAGATTGGCAAAACAGTGGAAGTATACATCGACGACATGGTCGTGAAGACCAAGAAACTTGAGGATCATCTGGCCGACTTGAAGGCAACCTTTGACATCCTAAAAATATATCGGCTCTGACTCAATGCTTCAAAATGTGCATTTGGAGTTGGGCCCGGTAAGTTCTTGGGGTACTTGGTTACCAGAAAGGGCATTGAGGCAAGCCCAGATCAAATCAAGGCTATATTGGATTTGAAAAGCCTAAAGTTAGCAAAACAAGTGCAGATGTTGACAGAAAGGGTCGTAGCCCTGAATAGATTCATTAGCAAAAGTTTGGATAAGTGTAAACCATTTTCTAGTCTATTGAAAAAGGCCACAGACTTCTTGTGGACAGAGGAATGTGAAGTTGCCTTGGCTGACTTGAAAAGATACCTGACCACAGCTCCAGTTCTTTCGAATCCAGTACCTGGAGAGGAGCTATTCGTATACTTGGCGATTTCAGAGCATGCAGTGAGTGCAGTGATAATTAGAGAAGAGAAGGGAGAACAAATAGCAGTATACTATGTGAGTAAAACCCTAGCGGGCGCAGAGACCAGGTATTTACCCTGGAGAAATTAACATTGGCTTTAATGATGGCCTCCAAGAAGTTGAACCATTATTTCCAAGCCCACATGATTGTGGTATTGACTAAGCACCCTTTGAAATTCCTACTACAGCAAGGAGATCTAATAGGCAGGGTGGCCAGATGGGCAGTGGTATTGGGCCAATACGATTTAGAGTTCAAATCTAGAACATCAATCAAAGGCTAGGTTCTGGCCGACTTCGTGGCCGAGTTCACACCTGGTGCCATCCCACGTCGGGCTCCAGTGAGCCGCGGTTTAGGATGTCCAGGAGAACAAGAAGAGACCTAGCTAGGAATGAAAAACCCCGCAGCAGAGCAGAAGAAAGAAGAGAAACTTAAGCCCTGCAATATTTATATCAGCGACTCCTTCCGCCTGTTTGTTGATGAGAATTCAAACCATCAAGGAGCGGGGGCAGGAGTAGTGCTAGTATCGCCAAATGGGCAGATGCTAGAACAATCTATTCAACTAGGGTTTAAAACCTCAAACAATGAAGCAGAATATGAAGCACTGATCGCGGGATTAAAGTTGGTAGCAGCAACGGAAGCCGACGAGGTGGTGGTCTTTTGTGACTCCCAGCTTATTGTGAACCAAGCAACAGACAAGTATGCAACCTGAGATGAAAGAATGATAGCCTATGTCAAAGAGGTTGTTAGACTACTAGCCTTGTTTTAGGACTATCGACTACAGCAGGTTAGTTGAGATGACAACAGCCGTGCCGTTGCCTTGGCTAACCTGGCTAGTGCAATGAAATCAGGGAAGGCAAGGACAATAATGGTTGATTATTTGTCAGGCCCAAGTGTGGAACCACTAATCATGAAGTACGAAGCAATGTGTGTGGAGATGGAACCAAGTTGGATGGATGCAATAGTAATATTCCTTAGAGATAGGAAGCTGCTAGATGATCGCAAAGAAGCACACAAGACCAAACTGAAGTCGGCTAGATTTAGTCTGACAACAAAAGGACATCTCTACAGAAAGTCTGTTACTGGTCCCTTTTTGAGATGTGTGCATCCTTCACAAATTGAAGACTTCTTGTATAAAATACATGAAAGAGTATGTGGAAGCCACGCTGGGGGTAGATCACTTGCTCATAGGGCCATTACTCAGGGGTACTGGTGGCCCTACATGCAGAAGGATGCTGAAGTCTATGTCAGAAAATGTGAGAAGTGTCAGAGGTTCGCTCCTTTGATACATCAACCAGTAGCAGATTTGAACCCAGTGTCGAACCCTTGGCCATTTGCCCAGTGGGGCATGGATCTTGTTGGACAACTACCCCAAGCAACTGGACAAAGGAAGTTCCTGTTGGTAGTAACTGACTATTTCACAAAGTGGGTAGAAGCTGAACCCCTTGCGAAGATTCGGGACATTGATGTGAAGAACTTCATACAGAAGAACATCATCACCAGGTTCGGGATCCCAAGGGCAATAATAGCAGACAATGGTGCACAATTTGACAGTAAACTAATCAAAAGCTTCTGTGCAAAGTACAAAATCAAGAACTATTATTCCACTCCAAGCTTCCTTCAGAGTAATGGTCAGGCAGAAACATCCAACAAAACTATCTTGGATGGGATCAAGAAGAGGCTGGAAGCAGCAAAAGGAAAATGGGTAGAAGAGTTTTCCAATGTACTCAGGGCATATCGGACTACGCCGAGAAAATCAACTGGGGAATCCCTATTTGCCATGGCTTATGGCATAGAAGCAGTCATCCCATTGGAAGTCGACATCCTAGGGATCAGAAACTCAAGGAGTAGAGAATGGGACTAACGAGGCATTCTGACCCAAGATTTAGACCTACTTGAGGAGAAAATGGAGAGAGCAGCAATTCGGCTGGGGGCATACCAACAACAACTGGCTAGGGCTTATAATAAGAAGGTCAACCCCAAAGAGTTCAAAGTTGGGGACCTGGTGCTAAGGAAAGTGGTCGGCAACAAGAAAGATCCTAGGGAGGGTAAGCTGGGCCCAAACTAGGAAGGGCCTTATAGAATCATCTCGGTAACCGGCAATGAGGCATAGCGGCTTGAGAACAGCAAAGGCAAAGAGTTGCCAAGACCCTAGAACACTTGCAACTTAAAGTTTTTCTATCATTAGACTTTTTTGTTTTTCAAAAGATATGTCATAATTTTCTTAGCCGAGGTAGTAATAAAATTTTTTAGCCTGATTTTTTAAGAATGTGAAATTTGTGTAATAGGACTGACCAGTCCTTTGGCGATGTTTCTGATTGAAGCATGACTTAGACTTATTATATGGTAGAGTTGAATTATACTTGCATATAATAGAGTTGAACTAAGTTAGCGATATTTCTGATTGAAACATGACGAATAACTTAGACTTATTATATGGCAGAGTTGAATTGTACTTGCATATAATAGAGTTGAACCAAGTTGGTGATGTTTCTGATTGAAACATGACGAATGGCAGAGTTGAATTATACTTGCATATAATAGAGTTGAACCAAGTTGAATTGAAATTAAACTTGCTATGTCGGCAGAATTAAACTTAGAATGGAACTAAGTGCATTAACAGAGAAACCAAGGTTGAGAACCTCGGCTAGTCCTTGTTTGAATCTGACTTCGACGAAAGGTTATACGTACTTAATGTGAACATAAGTGAAACTTAGGTTCACATTAGAGGGCAGAGAGCTGGAGAATGATGAATAAACTTTAAAGTGCTTTAGACTTGTTGAAATTTTTTGGAAACATTTACAGGGTAAGAATTGGCTTAACATTTGTTGAAATTTCAAAAAAATTTACAAGTTGAAGTTAAGCTGAGGTAATATTGAAGGAAGTACCCAACATACGTACTCGCCGATATGACCAAGTTGCCAAACTTGGGAAGGATAGAAGACAGTAAGTGAGAGTGAAATGGCAAGTTCAAAGAAACAACACTTGTAAAAATATTTCAATATATTTTTAAGTGTTAAGCCAAGGCTGAGATAAATAATTAGAAGATATGTGTGAGGTACTTTACCCCGAGGATATTGCACAGTTAAGGTGTACCTGGAAGACATACCAAATTATTCTAAGTATGAAAGTGATAAACATACATGAGGGAAATGAAGACATACAGCACTTTGAAAGAGAAATCAGATTTGCATTCAAAAGTTAAACTTGTTCGAGTACAAAAAGGCACATTGGCCAGACTAAAATTAAAATTTTGTTGCAAAGACTACAACGGAAACTATTACAAAGTAGAAATAAGGAAAAACTTCTAAGTAGACTATTCGGCGTCATCGGCTGGCTGGGTTTCGGGCTCAGAAGACAGCTGGGAGATCTTCTTGGCAGTCTTGTTAGCCTCAATCTCGACATCAATCTCAAGAAGAGTTTGATCGAGACTCTTCTCGGTGGTATGCACCTCGGACGTAATCTTCTTGGGGGAGGCACTTTTTGAGACCTTGTCCTTCTCATCTTGAGTCAAGTCTAGGACTTGCTCATTCAGAGTTGGGGACTTGGCTCCAGCAGCACCAACTCCACCAGACTTATTGGCTTTGACATCCTCTCTTGTCTCAGCCTCGTCCTTGGATTGGCTTGGAGTAAGGGGAGTGGTAAAACAAATCGGTTGACATCGTACAGTGGCGAACCTTTAGGGATTGTCAACTCCAAGGCAGCCATCCAACAAAGGGTGTAACCTTTGTTGCATGCCTGCTTCACTTGCCTTTTGTACTCATCACGTACATCGGCCGCCCCCTTGGCGTAGGCCTTTTCGTTAGCCGCCTTGATTTCTCCCTTCTTCGTAGCTAGTGCCGTTTGAAGCTCGGTTTGGGCTTCGGCCTCCTTCTCTTTGGCCTCTTTTGCCTCGGCCTTGGCAACCTCGGCTACATTTTCTGCAGCCTTGGCGTGGTCTTCGGCATTTTTTAGGGCCAGCTCAGTAACCTTGGCCTGGTCAAGAAGGCCTCGGATACGGGCCTCGGCTTTGTTCAGAGAGAATAGTAGCTTGGCTGCCTTCTTGGTTTTTTTGGGTCAGTTCCTTTTTGAATTCATTGGTCTTGACTACAAAGGAGTGACCCTGCTGGATAGCCTGTAAGATTGCAAAGGAAGTTAGTTAAGTATGAAAACTAGAGCTAAAAGTTAAATAAGAAGTTACAAGACTTACCAAGACGCAATGCTGCATCATCATCACATAGTTCTCATACTCCGAGAGCTCGGCCATTCGATTGATGTCAGTTGGGAGACAAACGGCAGTGGAAATGGCGACTCTAACTTCCAAGTTGTCAAGGGCACTATCTCTGGTAAGAAGAGGACGGTCTCCGACATTGACAGTCAGGGTCCAAGGAGCGTCGGCGCGAAACCCAGAAGGCTCAGAAGAACCGCTGGACCTCAGTTTTTTGGTTAGGGCTGGTCGGATGCCTCAGCTTTGGCAGGCTTTTTCTCGGCCGACTTCTCTACTTCGGCCAATTTTGAGATGGGTATTGTGTCCTCTGATTCCACCTCAGTAGCGCTGGGCTTGGCCTTGGCCCTTTTAACCCTCTTTGCCTTGGGTTTTGGCCGGGCTTGGGAAGGACTAGAGGAGTGGACTGATACCACTCCCGGGATGTCGGCTAAAAGGCTATCTGGAATGATCTTTGCACGGCCCATCTCTTCGGCGATGGCGACAACAGTAACCTTGGTACTGAAGTGGATTGCTGGCAGTGCAGTGGATGGGTTTGTCGAATTGTAAGCCGACGCCTCAGAGGATTGGCGTTTTCAACTACGTGTTCTGTCGGCAGAAGCGGAGATTGAAGCTCGGCGTCGACGTTGGTGCTGGACAGGAGGAATCAGTTGTGGAGCAGATATTGATGGCTGCTCTATTGGATCAGAAGTTGAGGCTTGGTCAGGCCATGGTGATGAAGTGGTAGGGGGAGTTGTTGCTAAAGGTGGAGACTTGCTTTTCTTGGGGACATCGGGCAATGCAAATTTGTACAACGGTATATAATTAAGCAGTAGGGGGGCTTTGGCTGGTCAACTGGCAAGCCCAACAGCTTCTTAAAGTCTTTGCTGGGGAAGAAGGTTTTGCGAAAATCTTTTGATGGCTGAGGGAGAGTTACAAGTACAAAAATCAACATTAGAACATATAAAGGGAATAAAGTGATAAGACTTGAAAGCATGTAAAGTGACACTTGGTTCTTATTATCACCCTCTTTAAACACTATTTGGCTCAAAGGATAGAGGTGGAGGTCGTCATCAGGTGAAAACTCCTAGTTGCCCGAGACGATGAAAGAATTATCTCCAGCACCTTTGTTGGAGTCTGAGAGGTCGGCTATGAGTTTGTAGGCTGTGGATCTTGGCTTGAGGTAATAGACGTACCCTTTTTCAGATTTCAGGCCACACATGGTGTAATAGTATTGGATATCGGCTAGTGTTATCCTAGCATTTTCTGGGCTAGCTAGAGCAATTATACCATTAATGACTCTATAGGAATTAATTGAGCTTGTAGTAATGAAGGACTTGTCGGAAAAGGATGTTTAGAGGGAACCTAAGTCCACACTCTATGAAAACAACTACGGGGAAAGGCATGGAGTCCCCATCAGGCATGATGGAGTCCTCCTCCCCTGACAGTCTAAGGTGAACATCGGTTGGGATGGAGAACTTTCTCCTAAAGTACTCAAGTTTTCTGGGGTATCTACTCTCCGCCTAAACATACCTATGATGTCGGATAAAAAGAGGAAGGTGTAAGATTTCAGAGGGAAGTGGTTGATGTGGGTTTGAAGGACCTCGGCTAAAACCCTAAACAAAATGGGGGTAAGGGTTTTTCAAGATTTAAGGGAGTTTGTTTCAATTTTCCTAAGTATGTGATTTCTCTATCGGAACCCAAGCCTAAATTTATATGGAAAATAGGAAATCAAGGGAAAGATCTGGAAATAAACAAGAAAAACAGAAAAATGCAATGATGCAGACTCAAGAAAACAAGCAGAAATTCAAGAACACTGTGTAAGCGTGTGCAGACGTGCAAAAAACAAAGAACAGAGAACAGTGGCAAAATTGCTAAAACATCATGTGAACAATTCGTGTGTGCATATATAGACCCAGGGACAGATTGCACAACATAGAATCGCAAACAAGCATGTTTTACACCCAAGTGATTCAATAGCAAAAAATGGACAGATGATAAAGGGAAAAACATATTCAAAATCATGGAAGATTGAAACTGAAAAATGAAAAAGAACAAAGAACTCACCAATTGGGTCCGAGGTTGAGGTTCGCCGGAGTCAGACGAAGGAAATAAGTGGAGCAGAACGGAGAAAGCTTCATCAGAAGAGATGAACGGAGTACAGTTTCAGAGAGCTCGATGAAAATAGCAATGGAGATAGAGGATTTGTTTAGGGAGAGAGAAACTTGAACGCAGAGGGAAAACGAAGAATGTAAAAGTGAAAAGACGGAGAGAGAATAGGGTGTTTTGTTAAAACACGAAAAGGCGGCAAAGCTTAAATGATATGCCTTGGACGACGTGTCTGTCAGGCGGCGTGCGCAGAAGCGACGCGACCTGATGGCGCGTGTCAGGTACGAATCAATGGGAAAAGGACGCGTGGATAAAACGGTTGAGAAAACCGTGCGTGACAACTCATGCGCAGATAGAACTTTTGGAGTTCTTGATTTAATGAAGTAAAAACCTTGGCTAGAAGAGCGATCTCGGTTAAGGAACTTGAAAAACTTAGTTCTTGGTTCTTGGTTCTTAGTCATTGATAAAGTAGACTGCAGAGTCTTGGTCATGTCAAGCCGACGTATGATGATCTCGGTCATAAAGAATTGAGTAATTCTTAGCCGACGTGCTATATGGAAAAGCGATATAGGTTCCATCATTTCAGGGTGCTGAGGTAATAAAACCTAGGGGCAGTTATGGGAACATATTTTGTGAATGACAACACGTGGCCAAGGTGACACCAAAGTGTCAGCCGAAGTGCCACGTATCTTGGTCATGCTGCTGAGGTGATCTCGACTAGGCCGAGGTTATCTGCGGAGATACTGGAATCCAAGATGAACGGATAAACGATAAGAGTCCTAGAATGGAAAAGGACCTCAGTCTGGATAAAGATAAAACTCTTAGGGAGTTTATCTCTATCTAGCTGGGAGTCCAAAATGAGCATTAAGTCGGAGTCCATTAAAGCTAGGCTTCTACAGGGATCAGGTTAGTGATGGCTATAAAAGTAAGGCACCCTCGTGGGTCTAAGGTACGCTTTTTGTATTCTGGCTTGTAAGTTAAGCACTATTTGCTATCTTTGAGAGATAAACTGAGTACTGACTTGATCGTCAAAGTGCCCCTGGGTGGATGAACCACTGCCGAAGTCTTATCTTTCTGTGACAAGTTGTTTGGGCGTAATCTATTCTGCCTGTACTCTCCAGCTGAGTTCTTATTTGGCAGTGTGGTTGGAAATCACCACCCACAAGAAACATTCACAAATCTAAACAAAAACCCATATCAAAAAAAAAAAAAAAAAAAGGGGGATGAGATACATAAATAGATACATACATAGATTACATTGTCATCCATCTCTCTCTCTATATATATATATATATGTTTGTATACATTCATTTCTCTCTCTGTATATACATGTTCATTTGTTAAGTTAATCTTAGATCTGGTTGTTCTATTGGTTTCACAATCTGATATCTCCATTTAAAACCAACCAATCCAAATGAAAAATAAAAACTCACAAAAACCCAAAACAAAAACCCAAAAATCATCATCATCTCAATGTTTCGAATGATGATGGTAATGAATCCAATTCCAAATATATATCTATATATATAATGATGGTATGTATATGAATGTATATGATGATGTATTTGATTCCAGAAAAATAAATATATAATGATGTATATGTATATGAATGTATATATGTTTGTATAAAATATATACGCACATGTATATAAAATACATATTTATGTATGTATGTATATATATATATATATATATATATATTGCTCTGAAAATATAATTAAATTTAAATTAGGTTGAAAAAGTTAGGAATTGACATAAATTTGAACAAACATATCAAAAATAGAAAAAAGGGGGGGGGGGGGAGGAGGAAGATTGAGAATCTACAACTTCATGGACAACTCCAGTCTTTTTTGGTTCAATACAGTGGGTAACTCATAAGCAATTGACTTTCAATGGAAGTTGTGCAAGTGTATTCGTGAGGGAAAAAGCGTGGTAACTCGAATTGGATGGGGCTCGAATGGCCCAAATGGGTGTTGGCCTATCGTTCGCCCGGACGACCGGGTGAAAGATTGTCTACCGTGGATGTCATCTTTGTCGACTGCGGCTGTCAACCTTCTCGCCGAACGACAGGCCGAACGTCTGCTCGGACAACCGGCAAGGTGAATTTCGAGCCATTCGAGTCAACCTCATATTCGGGCTACCAAGCATTGCTCATTGGTGAGCAAGATAATTCTGTGTGTGAATGTAGAGGTGATATACAGATTGCATCATATCCATCTTAAGATAGATTTTAATGGAAATGATTTAATTTCTATGTATATATATGAGTGTTATAATTCAATTGCAGAGTAGAGAGAGAGACAATAGAAATAAGAAGAGGGAAAAAATAATGACATCTTTTGTAAATTTAAAGATGTAAAAAGAGTATTTTCATCTTAAAAATTGACTTACTTTCCACAGAGGCGCATAGGTCTCACAGTCTGTTACATTGGACCGAAATGTTAACTGTACATTTTAGTCCAAAAACCACATGGGGGTTATGTGGTGATTTCCAAATATCAGAGGGGTTATCCGCACCCAGCCCAAACCATAGGGAGGTAAAGTGAAGTTTGCCCTAGTTAGTATTTTGACATTTTACAAAAAGATACTTGTAAAAATGTAGAGAAAAAAATTGACTTTTTAATTATTTTAGTATATTTTCAAAGATATCCGCACATTGTTGCTTTTTCATATATATATATATATACACTAGTGCATGCCTGTACCTATGCCTGAAGGCATGGTGTAAATAAAAATAAGTTAACAAAAGGGAGAAAACAAAAAAAATAAAAATAAATAGGGAGGAAAATAAAAAAAATAAAAAGAAAAGGATGAAGGTGGGATCATGGGATCATTCAAGAGATTATTCATGGGATCATGAGAGGGTGTGTTAAAAAATGAAGAAAGTAAGAGAGAGAAGTGAGAAAATAGGATACATTACCGCCGTTGTTTTGTAATTTGAACAGATTTGAACCATTCAAATATCTTAGTAGGACAAATGTGTGTAGGATATTTTCAAAAATATTATTGTCTTATTATATATATATATATATATATATATATTTTTGGACTGTGTATCTGTGTGTGTGTATTTTTGGTCAAGCTTGTGTTATTTCTTCTTTGAGATATTGTCCCCTAATGAGATGTGTTTCGAAATTCATTACATGATCAAAACAAACGAAACCGTAAGCAATCGTGTTCAAACATAAAGTGATAGAATTGAAACTTATATGGTTGCCTAACTGACTTGGTTTGGGAAGAATTAAAAAGTAATTAAAAAAAATTAAAAACTCAAATAATTATATAAAAAAAAGTCAAAGATCTTCGGTTTCTTTTTTTATTTTATTTTTGAAATATATTTTTTACACATTATTTTTTTTATAAAAAAATTTTAAAAAATCATCTCAAACATATTAATTTTTTTATGAGTATTGCTTTTCAGACCCAAAAATTAGACTTACTTTCTAGACCTAGTAGTATGTCAAGAAAATGATTGATTGATAATTAAATATTATCATTATCAACTAATAGTGGGTCTAAAAATAAACTTATATATCATTTTTTTTTACCTCATATTTTAGCCAAAAAGCTAAAAAAAAAATACAAAAATAGTCTATTCCCAAACCAACCTAAGTTTTTTATTTGTTTATTTTATTTGTTTATTTATTTATTTATTTTTTACAAAAAAGATGTACAAAAATAGATAGAAGAGTTGACTTTTTAATAGTAATTTTTGACATTTTGACTATTTTAAGCCTGAACCTAGCTTAGAATTAAGTAGATTTGAACATATTTTTTTTGTTGAGAAAATTGGTCATAAATCCAATTTAGAGAGTGTATAAGACTTTAGGTCCAATGAATATTTCTTATTGTTGAGTTGTGAAATAATTTGGTGAGAAGTCCTATAAGACATTTTGTTTTCAATTTTACCCATTGACTTTTTTTATCTGTTTGACTTTTTGTTGACTATCTATTTAATTTTTTTTTCTATCTGTTTAATTTTTTAACATTTTCAATTCAAATTTTGCTTATCTGTTTAAATATTTGTCCAAATAAAATTTTTTCTGTATATTTTTTGTCTATCTGTTCAATTTTTCACCATATTTGAACAGATCTATTCTTGCAATCTGCTTCTTCTACATCACACACTTTCTATTAAAATCATTCCACAAACAAAGATTCATCATTATTACAGCATATATTCATCATCGTCATCATTATCACCACCACCAAGAACAACAATACAAAAAAAAAACCCTAATCAACAACAACAAACTGTAAAGGTGAGGTGCATTTTAGCAGAAAACACCATAAACATAAACTATGTGGTGCTTACCATCCATGAACTCCAGTCCAAAAGGTTCAGATCTGTATACATATACATACACATATACAAGTATAAATATATATACATACACATACACATACACATACACATATACATATATTTAAAGTTAAATACTTGTATATCAGAGAGAATAAGAGGAGGAAGAGGAGAAGACGGAGAGAGAAAGAGAGAGAGAGAGAGAGTTCTGCGTCGCTAATTGGACAACTCCAGATCTACCTTGTCGTTGGGGCATATCAATGGAACCTTGTTGAGGATCAACTTCGATCCTTGATCCAGATCTGCGCAGTGGAGTATGTATCGGTGGAGAGGTGAGGCGAGGTGGGGACGACGGTTGGACGATGCGTGTGGCGCCAGAGCAAAAGCAAGGACGGTGGTGAACCATAAGAGAGACATCGATCAAAATGATGATTTGCAGAAGGGAAGATGAGAGTAGGGGTCACAGTTAAGGGTTTATCTTGGGAAGATGAGAATGAAGATTTGCAGAAGGGAGAAGGAGATGGCGGTGATGAGGCTGGTGGCGGCAACGACAAGGCGTGGCGGTAGGCGGCGACGACGAGGTGATGAGAGAGAAGGGAAGAGAGAGAGAGATAGGGAAAGAGATAGGGTTCATGTTCTGATTCTTCTATACCATATATATAGAGGACATTTTAGACAAAAATATTTTAGATTCTAAACCTTTGATCAAATAAAATTATAATTTATACTTTTTGACCGATTGCTTTTTTTTTTTTCCCCGTATTGACAACATTGCCCATTAATGTCTTGTGCCTAACATTTATGTTGTTAAGAATGTGCCACTATAGGACATTGAATGGATGTTTGAGGTGTCCTAAATAAGCGCACTTTTTGTCTTTTTGGACTAAAAAGTTGAGGAAAAAAATATGAATGTTTGGGTTAACTTTTTGACTTTTTATGAAAAAATGTGTATTAAAAAATTATATAAAATAGTGTGTAGGGAAAAATTAGGATTGAGAGTTGTGCAGCCTACTTTCTGGCCAGTTCAATTGAGGCTAAGAAATGATTGGGTACTGTTTGGGCATTGCACTGGACCGTTTTGTTCGGCCCGTGGGGGCCATCACGGGTCATATTTTGATAATCTGAACCGTTCAACGTGTAGAAATCGTCGAGTACTATATGCCTATAAAAAATTATGTTGATCGGATATCGATAGTTATCTGATCAGATTTGTTTTTTTTCAATCGTTAATTATAACACAATTCATTTTTTCCTACAAAACTAATTTGATCAGATAGTTATCGATATCCGATCAATGTGATTTTTTATAAATATATAGTACTCAACGAGTTCTACACATTGAACGGTTCAGATTATCAAAACGGGGCCCGTGATGGGCTCTCATGGGCCGAACAACAGTGTGTGAAAATTGCACCAAACTGTGCAATTTTTCTTTTCAAACGCAGCATAGAGTTTCACGGGTCAATGGATGAGTTGTACGGCGGTGTGAATTGATATGTGAAAAATTAATTTTTTAATATATTTTTTTAATGAATAGTGATAATTTCTTAAGTAACTTTTTGAATTTTTAACTTTTTTGGAAGATGCCAAACTTAGCCAGAATAATGCTTTACAACCTTGGTATAATTCCCTTTCCTTCCAAGGTCAAATCTAGTATTGCCGATCTTCTGGCTCTGGCCCCTGCATAGCACCACATCAACACACGCGTGGCATAATAACATATTATTATATAAATTTCAAGAAATTACAATAACAAAAAAATCCCAAAATTTGATCCCAGAAACAAATCAAACTTTAACTTTGTAATTGTTTTAATAAAGTTTGTAATTGTTTTAATTTAAATCTTAAATTTTTAAAAGTGTATCAATTCTAACTATATATTAGTTATAAGGGTCCATTACACTTTTTATCATGTAGTTTGGCTTAAATTTTACTTTAATCTGTATAGTTTTAATTTAAATAATTTAGTTCTTACACTTTAAATTTAGTTTTAATTTGGTTATTCCGTCTAAATTTTTATCAATTTTGTCTATGTGCACATCTTAAAAAATTGAGAAGTGTCCTAAAATTGTTTATAGGGCAAAGTATACTAGTATTCTCTATATTTTGGTCCTTGTATCAGTTTGGTTCCTATAATTTTAATTGACTCAATTTTGATATTGAATTAATAATTTTATCTCAATTTAGTCCAATTAATTACAACTACTAGAATTTTTTTTATGAAAAATATGCAAATAAGTAGCATGTGTCATGTTTTTAGAGGCAAAATTATAAACTTATTTAATTCAGTTAATTAACCTCAACCAACTCAATAATCGTTTTTGTCAAAACCCTAACGTCATTGTCAATTGGATCAATTTGACACAAAATCTAAAACTAAGAGTCAAAATAGAGTTAATTAAAAGTATAATGACTAAAATGACATAAGGGACAAAATGTAGGAATTACCAATGTAATTTGCCCTTGTTAATATTAACATCCAATTTAGACAGAAGTATCAAATTAAAACTTTAGAAAAATTAATAAGTGTTCCAAAATTTTTAATTTTAACTTCTAGTTTAGACAAAATGATCAAATTAAAACTAGACTTAAAGTTTATGGAGCAAATTGTTCAAATTAAGACTATAGAAACTAAAGTAAATTTAGCTCAAATTATAAGGATAAAAAGTGTAATTAACCATAGTTGTAATTAACGAAACAATGACAATTTAGACAATTTAGTCACTTTTTTCGATAATATTGAATGGTGGCAGCAACTATGGAATCTGAAAGGAATAGAGGGGCGGCAGTGAGCTAGGAAAAGAGAGAAATAGTAGTGAAAAATAAAAATTTGAACAAATTAAAAAAATTGAACAGATGGGTTCAATGGATTAAAAAAATAGGCTCGGCGAATTTCAATAGATAGGAGAAATAAGACTTGATGAATTTCAGTAAATAGATTAAAAAATATTAAAATAATTTTCATAGGTAAATACAAATTTAAATAGATAGGTTCAAAAAATTGAACAAATAAAAAAAAAGGTTTGAATAGATAGGCTAAAATAAAAAATTAAATGTGACAAATTGAAAACAAAATATTCTCTAAAATAACAAAACCTACTTCTCACCACAATATTTTACAAAGAGTAGACTAAAAAAATAAAAAATTGAAGTTACCCATCGGACCCAACACCTCAAAACAATACTCAGATTGGGTTTATCGCCATTTCTTTTTTCTAAATTTTAATGTTTTATTAGGTGGATCAAACTTATTTTCCTACTTTAATCCTTGATATTTGTAACTTTTCCCAATTTACTCCACTAGGAACTGTTGGAACAATCTTCTATGTAAACAAAATAAATTAAAATAATTCAAACAAAATAAAATAAAACTTACAGTATTTATTTTGTAGAACCAAATAAATAATTTAAAGACCAAGTTGAGTGTGTGACACTCTGTCCTTAAGACAGATTCGCCCCGCTATGGTGCTTACGGTTGAGTTGCGCCTATCTCTCAGGATACAATGATCTTAACCAATTTGTAGTAGTACTCCAAAACAAATTGTTCGGCGAACCAAACCTGTGTTCTAACTCTCTGAATATTTATTCTAAAACTAAAATGAAGAATAATGCACAAAATAAAATCTGGACAGCAAAGATGGGATTTTGCAGACTGATTTTCGGATTTCTAGACTGCTGGAAATGTCAAGTATTTATAGGCACAAAATGCTAACCCGAACAGGTACCATTTTGAATTGAACAGGTGTGTTTTGAATTGAACAGATATAAGTTTAAATTCAAACAGATTTGCAAACTGTTTCAACAGATTAACTGCTGGACAGTTATACCCAGAACTGCTGGGCAGTTTCTGGACGTTAACTAACTGAAAAAACCAGTTTTAATCTGTTGAGGAATTTCGGACAGAAGTTAGACAAAAATTGAAATTCAAATTTGAATTAAATTCCCGCAATATTTTTTGAAAAAAATTCAAATGAATTTTGTCCAAAAAATTAATACAAGAACTGACCCGACCCACAACCTCGCCCGGCACGGCTCGGCCGGACAGACGGTGGTGGTGCGCGCGTGTGTGGTGGTTTTGGCTAAGGTTCACTTTGTCCATAACTCCTCCCTTTTACAAACTTGGGGTGCCCTTGGTGCCCAACCCAAGTGTTGTATGCTAGAGCTTATAAACTCAACAAAACTCTCTTAAAGTGTCAATGTGGGATAAGCCTCACAAGGAAACCCACATTTAAAACTTAAATGTTCAATTCCACGAACCCGAAAACGACGTCATGTCCCATTCACTCATAAATGGTTTTGACGAACCGTCTTCATTGTGTGACTTGCCACGCGACAAGAAATATTTCACCTCTTCGGACCCGCCCCAAAAGACATTCGGGGCCCACTCAATTTTGGGCTCAAAGTCGGCCCAAAATATGTCTATATTAACCATTTTTCCGACAATCCCCCACATGAATGGAATTTGACGGAGAGAAAATGCAACAACATGATCTAAATACAGAGAGTACAAAAATTGGTAATATTCTGCAAAGGATAGGTAGCTTTTGGCTTTGAACCTTCCCTTGTGAGACACTATCGGATTTACTAGCTAACCAGTGAACATGATGTCTTGAATTGTTCAGCCGTTTGTTGAAACCAAGACAATAGAACTCACACAGTATATTCCCAGACACAGTTTAGTTCTCACTATTGTGTTCATTTTGGCCCTGAACAACCTGGTCTTTCATGAGTGCTCTAGAGAATTGTAGCCTTTCACAAATCTCATAGAACCGGCCTAGTTCACACTCACATAGGTGATTCTTATGAAGAGTATCCTGCTATACTCCATTAGGTTAACCTAGATATAAGAATCATTAAAAGTTTTACTTAACCTCAAACGCTGCAGACATCACTATTTTATCAAAGAAATAGGTAGGAGTTAGACTCCCTAGTGATCCTTCTGAGTCATTCACAACTCGATTGTCCCTTGGAACCTAGATCTTGGGATCTCGAGTCAACTAGGTTGGGTTGCCATTGTGATAACTCTTATTTAATAGGCTTAAGTCCCATTCCCCTCGATGAATTCTTAACTAACTCTCTTGCTAACCCTTTGGTTAGTGGATTCGCTATGTTGTCTTTAGACTTCACATATTCAATGGAAATAATTCCATTAGAGAGTAGTTGTCTTACGGTATTATGTCGACGACGAATGTGTCGTGACTTACCGCTATACATATGACTCTGTACTCTACCAATTGCTGATTGACTATCGCAATGTATGCATATAGCAGGCACTAGTTTTGGCCATATTGGAATATCTTCAAGGAAGTGGCGAAGCCATTCTGCTTCTTCTCCTGTTTTGTCTAAAGCTATGAATTCTGATTCCATAGTAGACCTAGCAATACAAGTCTGTTTGGAAGATTTCCAAGATACAGCCGCCCCACCAGGAGTAAAGACATACCCACTGGTGGACTTTGAGTCTCTTGTATCCGATATCCAATTTGCATCACAGTATCCTTCAAGTACTACTGGATATCTAGTATAATTCAGCCCAATATTACGAGTAAATCGGAGATACCTTAGAACCCTTATAATAGCTTTCCAGTGTTTTACTCCCGGATTACTCGTATATCTACTTAATTTACTTACTGCATAAGCTATATCCGGGCGAGTGCAGTTCATCAAGTACATTAAGCTTCCAATAATTTGGGCATACTCTAATTGAGAAATACTTTCCTGTACATTCTTAGAAAGATACAAATTAACATCTACAGGTGTTCTAGCAAGATGATCATCATCTTTGCTGAATTTGTCAAGTATTTTCTCAATGTAATGAGATTGTGACAAAGCATATCCTTCTGATGTTTTGGTAATTTTCATACCAAGAATTACATTAGCAATGCCCATGTCCTTCATGTCAAAATGTTTATTTAACATTTTCTTGGTAGTTTTAATCATATCATTATTACTACCTATGATGAGCATATCATCTACATAAAGACATACAATGACATAACCTTTGTCTGTGTTTTTAATATAAACACATTTGTCACACTCATTAATTTTAAATCCATTTGACATCATTTGCCTTGTCAAATTTCTCTTGCCATTGCTTTGGCGCTTGTTTTAAACCATATAAAGATTTAACTAATTTACACACTTTCTTTTCTTTTCCTGGAACAGAAAAACCTTCTGATTGTTCCATGTAAATTTCTTTATTTAACTCACCATTTAAGAAAGCGGTTTTCACATCTATTTGATGAATTTCTAGATTGTATAGAGAATGGCAATTAGCATTCTAATGGATGTTATTCTAGTAACTGGTGAATATGTGTCAAAGTAATCAAAACATTCTTTTTGTCTAAATCCTTTGACCACAAGTCTCGCCTTGTATTTGTCAATTGATCCATCCGCTTTCAATTTTCTTTTGAAAATCCACTTGTACCCAAGAGGTTGTTTACAACCTGGTGGCAAATCCACCAATTCCCAAGTGTGATTTTGCAAGATGGATTCAATTTCATTATTGATAGCTTCTTTCCATAAAGGAGCTTCAGGACTAGACATAGCCTCTTTAAAAGTTAAAGGCTCATTTTTTAACAAAAAAGTTAGGAAATCTGGACCAAAAGATTTTGAGGTTCTAGCACGTTTACTACGCCTAGGTTCCTTTTTCTCATTTTGATCTAACTCTTGTTCTTGATCATGTTCTTGATCCTGACTAGTAATAGCATCATGAGATCTCTTATAGTTACTAGTCTCTTGTCTAGTCTTATTTGGAAATACATGTTCAAAGAATGATGCATTCCGAGACTCAATAATAGTATTTACATGCATTTCGGTATGTTCTGATTTATAAATCAAAAACCGATATGCACTACTATTCTTAGCATAACTAATGAAAATGCAATCAATGGTCTTAGGACCTATCTTAGTCTTTTTAGGACTAGGAATAGCCACTTTAGCCAAACACCCCCACACTTTTAAGTATTTGTAGGATGGTACTCTACCATGCCACATTTCATAAGGTGTTTGATTCACTTTCTTTCGGGGTACTTTATTTAAAATATAATTAGCAGAAAGTATTGCTTCCCCCCACAAGTTCTGAGGTAATCCAGAACTTATTAACATGACATTAATCATTTCTTTTAAAGTCCTATTTTTCCTTTTAGTAATTCCATTTTGCTGAGGTGAGTAAGGAGCGGTGGTTTGATGAATTATTCCATATTCTTTACAAAACTCACCAAAAGGTGATTCATATTCACCACCTCTATCACTTCTAAGTTTCTTGATTTTCTTACCAAGTTGATTTTCAACTTCATTCTTATATTGAATGAAAGTTTCCAAAGCTTCATCCTTGGTTCGAATTAAATAAACATAACTATATCTAGTATTGTCATCTATAAAAGTGATAAAATACTTTTTCCCACCTCTAGTTTGAATTGATTTAAAATCACAAATGTCACCATGAATTAACTCAAATGGTTCTGTACTTCTTTCAGTTGAATGAAAATGAGTTTTAGATAATTTTGTCTCAACGCAAATTTCACATTTATGATTTGAATCAATGTCAAATTTAGGTAAACATTCCATATTAATTAATCTACGTAAAAACCATAATTAACATGTCCTAGTCTACCATGCCATAAATTTGAAGACCCAAGCAAGTAAGAAGAAGATGTATTATTATTAATAATTGAGGGTACAACGGTCATTATATTTAACTTGAAAAGGCCATCAGACATGTAACCTTTTCCTACATACATCCCAATCTTAGTAAGTACAAATTTATCACTCTCAAATACTAACCTAAACCCATTCTTACTCAACAAAGATCCGGAAACAAGATTCTTGCGAATGTCCGGTACATGCAGCACATTATGAGAGTGAGTTCCTTTCCAAATGTCATCTTGAGTACAATCTTTCATTATCCTTTAACTTTGGAAGTTGAGGAGTTGCCCATAAAAAGTTGTTCACCATTGTCCACTGTAGAATAAGATGTGAACATCTTTTTGTCGGCACAAATATGGTAAGTAGCACTAGTGTCACCCACCATTCTTTAGGATTTTCGACAAGATTTGCCTCGGAAACAACTGCAAAAAGATTGATGTCATCTATACCATTAGAAGTATTGTCCACTTCGGTCATATGGACTTGAGCAGGCTTCTTGCTTGTTCTTCTTTTGCTTTTGCCTTTACTACAGCAATCTTTCGCCCAATGTCCCTCTTTGTCACAGATGTAACATTTGCCATTAAACTTGTACTTTTTATTTTCCCCCCTTTAGAGCCTTGTAATGAACTTTCTCCAGAAGACTTTCGTTTCTTGGTTTTTGAAACATGTTCCACCACATTTGCCTTAGACTCCATAGGATGCTTACCAGCCCGCTTTTCAGAATTGCGGTTGTCCTCCTCAATCCTCAAACGCACAATTAATTCTTCCATAGAAATTTCTTTGCGCTTGTGTTTTAGGTAGTTCTTGAATTCCTTCCAGCCTTTTGGCAAATTTTCAATTAAGGCTGCAACTTGGAAGGATTCACTGAGAGACATGCCTTCTGCGTGAATGTCATGCAGAATGAGTTGGAAATCTTGAACTTGGCAAATCACAGTTTTTGAATCAACCATTACAAAATCCAGGAATCTGCCAACCACAAATTTCTTTGAGCCGGCATCTTCCATTTTGTATTTTTTCTCCAAAGACTCCCAAAGTTCCTTTGCTGTCTTGATAGGATTGTAGACGTTGTATAATGTGTTGTCAAGTCCGTTCAAGATGTAGTTCCGGCAAAGGAAATCGACATGTTTCCAGGCATCAACCGCAGCAACCACTTGCTGATCGGTTTCATCCTCTTTCGAGATAGGAGCATCTTCATGGAGGAAATGAGCCAGGTTCAGAGTTGTAAGATAGAACAACATTTTCTGTTGCCATCTTTTAAAGTCAGTTCCTGATAACTTCTCTGGCTTTTCACCGTAATTTACCGGTACCGTTACAACAGGAGAGGGGGTTGGCGTCATTGCAGCCACCACAGTAGTACTTGTTTGGGCATTAGTTTCAGTAGCCATCAATTCTAATTATAAAACAAAATTATAATTAGAATTTACACTACACAGAAAATTAAACTAAATTCACAGAATTAAATTCTGTAAAATAAAAGAAACAAGAATGTAACTTTTATTTTCCAATTAATTTGGAAATAAAATAAAATTTTATTCAACCAAAATAATTCCACACAGGAAATTAAATTCTGTAAAATAAAAGAAATAAGAAAATAACTTTTATTTTTTCAATTAATTTGGAAATAAAATAAAATTTTATTTAACCAAATTAATTCCACACAGAAAATTAAATTCTGTAAAACAAAAGAAATAAGAAAATAACTTTTATTTTTTCAATTAATTTGGAAATAAAATAAAATTTTATTTAACCAAATTAATTCCACACAGAAAATTAATTTCTGTAACACTTCAATAATTAAAATACTAAAACAAAATTTTAAGTAATGAAAACTCAGAAAAATAATTTCTAAAACCCAAAATTAATTTCTAAAAAAATTCTACAAAAAATATTCTGAATTGTTAATGACACTAATATCGTACTACTAGTTGTCAAAGAAAATAGATAGTATATTACTACTATCTGTCAAATAGCATATAATCAGTATTTGTTTTTCCAACCAGAATATTATTTTGTAAATCCACAGAAAATAATTTTCTTCAAAAGAAGAAAGAGAAAAAGAAACAAACGAAAAATTCTGTAAACAGAATAATTCGAATCTGTCTTAAGATTGTTGGAACAATCTTCTGTGTAAACAAAATAAATTGAAACAATTCAAACAAAATAAAATAAAACTTACAGTATTTATTTTGTAGAACCGAATAAATAATTCAAAGACCAAGTCGAGTGTGTGACACTCTGTCCTTAAGATAGATTCGCCCCGCTATGGTGCTTACGACTGAGTTGCGTCTATCTCCTAGGATACAATGATCTTAACCAATTTGTAGTAGCACTCCAAAACAAATTGTTCGGCGAACCAAACCTGTGTTCTAACTCTCTGAATATTTATTCTAAAACTAAAATGAAGAATAATGCACAAAATAAAATCTGGACAGCAAAGATGGGATTTTGCAGACTGATTTTCGGATTTCTAAACTGCTGGAAATGTCAAGTATTTATAGGCACAAAATGCTAACCCGAACAGGTACCATTTTGAATTGAACAGGTGTGTTTTGAATTGAACAGAGATAATTTTAAATTCAAACAGATTTGCAAACTGTTTCAACAAATTAACTGCTGGATAGTTATACCCAGAACTGCTGGGTAGTTTCTAGACGTTAACTAACTGAAAAACAAGTTTTAATCTGTTGAGGAATTTCGGACAGAAGTTAGACAAAAATTGGAATTCAAATTTGAATTAAATTCCCGCAATATTTTTTGAAAAAAATTCAAATGAATTTTGTCCAAAAAATTAAAACAAGAATCGACCCGACCCACAACCGCGCCCGGATGGACGGTGGCGGTGCGCGCGCGTGTGGTGGTTTTGGCTAAAATTCACTTTGTCCATAACTCCTCCCTTTTACAAACTTGGGGTGCCCCTTGGGACCCAACCCAAGTGTTGTAGACTAGAGCTTATAAACTCAACAAAACTCTCTTAAAGTTTCAATGTGGGACAAGTCTCACAAGGAAACCTACATTTAAAACTTAAATGTTCAATTCCACGAACCCGAAAACGACGTCATATTCCCATTCACTCATAAATGGTTTTGATGAACCGTCTTCACTGTGTGACTTGCCACACGGTAAGGAACACTTCACCTCTTCGGACCAGCCCCAAAAGACGTTTGGGGCCCACTCAATTTTGGGCTCAAAGTCGGCTCAAAATATGCCTATATTAACCACTTTTCCAACAGGAACATCTATCCGAAATCGGATGAAAAATGCCATTAGCAGCCTACCATATTTGGTATAGATTCCTAAGAGCTTGATGTTTGTAACTTTTCCCAATTTACTCCACTAGGAACATCCATCCGAAATTGGATGAAAAATGCCATTAGCAGCCTACCATATTTGGTATAGATTTCTAAGAGGTGATTATAATTTATTTTAATTTGGGAGTTTGTACTAAATTATTTAGTGTAATTTTTACTTATAACTTATTAGGAATAAATAACGTAAATAAACTAAAAAAACTAATTATTTAAAAGCTAAAAAATAAGTACTTTTAACTTTTATTTTTTGATTATTAGATTTTAACTTAAAAGAAATTCTACCAAAGAGGGCCACTGACCCATAACTCATCACTTCATCTCATATTTCCTTCCACTGCCCCCTCCACCAACATACTACCACTATTGAAAATTCATTTCCTTTTTAGAAAGTGTTTGAAAAGTGATTATTTTAATGTGTTTGAAAAGTGAAAATTCATTAATTTTTTTTTAATTTTTATGAAAAAATTTATAAAAAAAATAAAGAGTGATGTGATTTAATATTTTAATTTTTTAATTCTTTTAGCCCAAAAGTCAACACCATTCATCACTAAGAGCATCTTTAACGGTCTATATTTATTTCACGAAATTTGAATAAAAATTTGAGTAAAAACTCTATTTGATATGCAACACTCCAACGAAGCATTTTTGGCTATCATCAACACACCGGTCGACCGGGCAGAAGTCTCGATGGTCGACTAGCAAGTGTAATCCATCGATTTCGGTTGTTTGAGAGTATGCTTTGTTGTGGGAATTTTTCAACTAATCAGATGACCGGGGGAACATCCGGCCGGACGTCTAGTTCTACAAAACAATGACTCCAAATAGTGAAATGCTGAAAGTTCCCAGACATCTTCTATTTGGTAAAACATTTTTAATATTCTCGATTTGATACTTATTTAATGAAACTGTTAGGGTTAAAAAAGACACTATTTTTACTCAAATTTAAATTTTAATGATAAATTTGAGTAACTATTGAAGTTGGCCTACCAACCAAACAATACATCATTCATCACTCTACATTCTTGTTGTCACCATCACAACATCTCAAAACCACCGTCAAACACTAATTATCATAGTCTCTTCAAATCAACACAAAGGAACATCATTATCAAACATCATCTTTCTCTCAAATCCGGTTGCTATTTTACTAAATCTGGGGAAGAAAATGGGACAATTGCTAAAATTAGTACTAAATGTTGAATTTATAATTGTTTTAGCTCATGTCAATTACTCCACCCTTGCATCCTTCGTCTCGGTCTTCAGGAATTTTACTTGCCCCGCTGAGAAAGTAGATTAGTAATAGGGATGTAATTTGGGGAAATTACTGGGAGGTCCCATGTGAAACATGTGGTGACCATTTAATCCCAAAACTTTTTGAGTGCCCCAAAAAGTCCTTTCCTTTATCTCTCTGGTTTTTGCCTCTCTTGTTACGTGTTCATCATCAACAATGGGTTCATCAACATCAACAAAAAAAAATCTTCAGATCTGGAAATTTTCTGCAGATTTTTCATCATCATCAACAATGCATTTTTCATCAACAATGCGTTCTTCAGATCAATTTCGCATCCCAAAATTCGATGCTCTGTTTCTTCTTCTTCATCATCGACACCATCATCGTCAGTGTCGACGAAATTCGATCTTCGAACCTATTGGATGACTCTGATAGAAGAAATCAACCAGAAGCTAGATGAGGCCGTGCCTGTGAAGTACCCACAGCAGATCTACGAAGCTTGCTGTAGCTGTTGTAAGAATCTGCCATGAATATGGTTTTGTCAATTTCTCTCTCTTTCTCTCTCTATTTACAGATTTTTTTTGGGGATAGTTGTTGATCTATGGTTGTTGTTGTTGATGATAAAATAGATCTATAATATCATTGAAATAGATCTGTAATGACTTAGATTTGTACAGCTATCACACAGATTTGTAATGAGAAAATTTTCGAATTCTGAACAAGTAATTTTCGAGTTTTAGTTACAGGCGGTGAAAACTGTAAAATTTTGCAGTTTGAATTTTTTTTTTTGGTGCTGGAATGAATCATGGTTTAAAACTGTAAAATTTTGCAGTTTTATAACATGCAAAAAATTTTTTTTTTTTACAGTTTCATAACATGTTTTAAACATTCCGACGACTTTCCGGCGATGTTGAACATTCCGACGAGTCTCCAGCGACCGTTTGACGGAAGTCCGACGATAGTAAGATGTGAACAGTGTCTGTAAATTAAAAAAAAAAAAAAGATTTTTTGGTAACAATTAAAAATGTGTTGGACTAATTGGTGCAAGTATTTTGTTTTGGGATTAACTGGATCTTGAACTTAGTACATGGGACTTATCAGTAAGTTCCCCATGTAATTTTGGTCCTGTCCACCTGGGCCCAGGCTGGACCGGCCCACTAACAAGCCTCGTGGGCTCCCACCGAAATTTAGATCGGGTTGGACCGGCCAACGTGCTTAAAAGTTAGCCCAAACCCACTCAAAATAGGGCCACAGGCTGGGCAAGCCTTTTTTTTTGGGCGAAAGATAGACATAATATATATAGATTATTTATGAGGGATAAAAAATACAAAAAAAAAATTCTACTAGAATATTTTAGTTAAGATTAATGAAATGTTTGGTTATATTTCATGTAGTGGTAGTTAATTATGTATGATTTATGTTTTTTTTGGTTATGCCAAAAAAAGTATGAAATTATATATTCTTTTGTTATGACATTATTTTAGTTATTATGATTCATGAGAGTTATTTTTATAGTTATAACTAGGTATCAAGTTATGTCATTTTGTATTTTAGTTATAACTAATTTTCTTTTTAAATTATGACATTATTTTAGTTATGGTTAATGAGAATATTTGGTTAATGTTATGCTTTGTAGTTATGACTCAAAAAATATGAAATTATGTCACTTTCTTATTTAGTTATAAGCTGCGTACATAATCTTTTCTCAAAAAAATGAAATGAATAATTTTATATATATCAAAATGAAACAAAATATTACAATCATTAAATTAAATAGATAACATTTAATGAATAATTTTTATTTCCAAATAAAATATTACAAAATTTTATATCATTAAATAAAATAGATATAGATTATTGATGATAGAGAAATTGCATCACTATAGGTCAAGTGCATTACAACTAGCGACATGATGCCACTAAACAAAGTAAACTAAACTAAGCTAGGTCAAATACATCCCAATTAGATTGGCACCTACTAACCTACCAATTATTTGCATTATATTCCACCTCAAGAATCTAATAAAAAAATTACAAAATGAAATAGTGAAAAAAAAATTGTTGATCAATCACCAGAGAAGACAAACAATTCACTCGTATTGCCCAAAGATATATCATCCAAATCACTTTGAATTCTCTCATTTTCACTATAATTTTGTCTTCTCGTAAGCTCATGCATATGATCTTTCGATATCATAAATGCCTCAACCATTTAAGGTGAAAGTTGGCTGCGGTAATAGCTCAGCACCTGTTTACCTACACTAAAACCTGTTTCAAAAGCAATTATAGAAATATAAACGGTTGGTATATCACGGGCCATTTGTGAAAATATAGGCCACATAGGGTCATTTTGTTTCCACCAATCCAAATTTCAAAATCATCGCAATCTACCACTGGTGGGCTATCCAAATAACATTGTAATTCAGAACTACTTATATTTGTATATTGAGATATTCTTCTACTTTTTATTGTGGAAAAAACACATAATCTTCCACCTCGAGATGAGGCTGGTGTAGTGTGTATAGGTGTATTTGCAAATACAACTTCCTTATATTCTTCAAATAATTTTTTGCATGTTTTCATAATAGGGACAAGTTGTTCTTCATCAGAAAAAATATGATCTAAAAATTCTTGTAAACCAATTTCTTTACACCTATGATCCATTACAATGGCTAAACCTAAAAGATGAGGTAATTGATTAAAATATTTATCAATTTTTTCTTTCATTGCAATAATAACGGTTATATAATATTCATTACCCATATATTTTGTAAAAATTTTCATTATTTTTGCTAACATATGTAAAACAAATGGTGAAGTAGGAAATTATATATATAGGAAAATAATTTTGTTGCAGTATCAAAAACTTTTAGATCTTTATATAAGGCTACTTGATGTCAAATAAGTTATGTGGGAGTCAGTACTCCTATTATTGATATTGTTACAAAAAGTAAATCTATTACTTTTCTTTATTTACAAACTCTCTTTCACATATTATACATTGAAATCCACCTACTGTCTATGTCTAAAATTAATTTTGTAAATGGCATACCTTCACATTGACAAATTTTTCTATATTTTGAAATTCGATTAGCAGAAGACATAATAGTAACAACCGCATTTTTTTATTACCAGTACAGAAGTCTCATATGCACGTATAGTTTCTTTAACAATCAAGTTTAAAACATGAGCACAACAATGAACATGAAATAAATCACCATCAACAAGTAATTGTAAAGTTGATTTTAAATACGCTATAGTCTGATTGTAATATGTTGCATTATCTAAACTAATGGCAAATATTTTATTTTGCAAAGCCCACTCATATAATACATTTATTATTTCTACTCCAAGTGAATGACCAGTATATGGAAGTTCAACTAATCTAGATGAAATGATTTTTTTATTTAATTTCCAATCATTATTAATAAAATTTGTAGTGATACATTGATATTCTAAACTATTATTTGACCACAGATCAGATGTTAAACAAACTTTTCCATTCAAATTTTTAAAAATGTCAAATAATTCAAATTTAATATTCTCAAGTTTTCTTTAAAATCCTGTTTCTAGTAGTATTTCTTGAAAAACATTGATTGTAACGCCCTGAAATAATTAACAATAATACCATCTCACGATAATTATCAACCAATAGTACATTCTGAAATAAAGTGTCATTCCATTCATAAGATTCAATTGTACAAACGGCGACACATGCAATTATACATTCATAAGTTCTAACCCTGAATCTATAGCATGTGCCATAAGCAAAAGATATGAATTGAAAGTTGGACAGATAATTAAATGCCTTAAAGGCTACAACTTTCCAAAACGGTACTTGGTTACAACAAAAGTGAGTTTAAACTCAATACAAATAAAGCCCTAGGTTTGTACAAAATAAATACAATAATAACAAAAAGAGAAGCACTTGGCTCCAAGTCCTCCCAAGCTACTGCCTTGGCAGATGCATATCATTAGTACTTGAAAATGGTTTTCCATATAGAGTGAGCCTAAGCTCAATAGAGATACTCTAAAATAATGTATGAATCTTAACAAAGTTATAAGGTAAATGCATATGCAATGCTCGTGCCAAAGCATTTAATATCTGTTTTCAAAATCATGCAATGCCAAGTTTATGTCACAATTCATGAAATGATTTCTGTTACAATAGAAAATATAGCAGTGAATACAACTCTGGAAATCTCTAGGTACATGTCTGCAAGTAGGCTAAACAAGCACTACTAATTGCCATTTTTACTAGTACTAACTGGAAGGATCGGCACCTAACCGCATGAGTTTCTAGACTTTCACCAAGGACACACATGCCAACAATAATACCACAACCACACTCCCTACCCAGATTTACCAAGGTATTCATCCATTTTCTCAAAACAATATACATTTTCAATGTGTCAAATATGCATCAATGCTCAATGCAAATGGATGAAAAATTAGTTTCAATTCTCTTAATTCTCATGCAATTTCTACGGCAATCATAATTATCCTCTATCGATAGCCCAAAACAGATATCTCTAAACAGATAGATAATTTTCAATAAAGATAAACTTTCCAAAATTTCAAGATGGGAATACATATCCAACTCCACCACCATCATCATCATCATCATCATTCCAATTTCATAAAACTCAAAATCATTTCCATTTCCTTTTTACAAAATAAAATATTCACATTTTAGGCCAAAATTCCATTTCTTTAAAAAAAACAATTCCAAGGATGAAAAATCCACCATTTTATCACAACTTAACCATATTTACAAATCCACAATCATATTCAAGAAACCTTTTGAAAATCCCTCTTTTGAATTTTAAACCAAAACCCTAGATTTTTGTCTAAAATTCCCAAATCGCAACATTGTTTAGAAAATCAAATAACTAAATTAAAAACCATACAAAAGTGTGGAGAAATCCCTACCTCGACGCTAGAAGGCAAGAGAGAATGTGAAGGAACCTCAACGAAGTCGAAAATCAACTTTGTTTCGATTAAAACGAAGTTGTAGGTGACCTTTTACCTTTTTATCAAAGGGATTAGGGTATAGAGATCAATAGATTTAGAGTATCTGAAGGTTAATGATGAGTTTTAGAGAGAAGGTATGGATTTAGGGTTTTGAAATGTTTTAGAGAGAGAGAGATATATGAAAAAGTGACTCAAAAAGTGGCTGTTACAAACTGATATACTCTCAGACCGCTCGAGTGACCGAAACACCGCTCGAGTGACCAGATACAATAAGTGAGACTACTTGAGCGAACAAAGTTATTGCTCGAGCACACAATGACATACTCTCAGAAGTTTTATAGACAAAGGCTAACTGGTCGAGTGCAAGAAGGACTACTCGAGTCAAGACCACTTAAGCGTAAGAAGTACCGCTCGAGCAAAAAAAACACCCTCCTAGTACTTTTGCTAACCTGCAAAAGTACGGAGAGTTCTCAAAGACCGTTCAAGCGCAAGAAGCACCGCTCGAGCCAATACCGCTCGAGTGCAAGAAACACTGCTCAAGTGAGAAAAACATCCTTCTAATACTTTTGTAGGCCTGCAAAAGTACTAAAAGTTTTCAAAGACCGCTTGAGCGAATTGACCAAAACTTAGGCAAAGACTCCTTTGAAAAACGAACTCCAAACCTACTTCAAACGCAACCACAATACTCAAATAACCCAACTCAACAAGGAATAAGATGGACAAAGATATAAACAACTAGGTAAAGTAAGGAGTGTGGATCCAAAACAATAAACGGGTCGAGTCTAAATCAGAATCGTTTTGTTGATATTACGGTGCAAAACCTCTGTGAATCATTTCTAAAAAATCAGGACATTCACTAGTAGTAAAATGTTGTTCTTCTTTAATAATATAATCAACTATAGAATTTTGTGCACATATAGGATCATATGAAAATGTTTGCAAATTACTAGTTGATAAACCTCATAATTGCATTTGAGTTCTAATATCAGTTTGTTAACTTTATAAATATTTGTTAGCATGCCTTATTAGATGACTAGTACTCCTCGCAATTGTACCATTGAGTAAATGTGCACAATAGTTACATTTTGCTCTAATTATAGTTGTACCATCAGGATTATTTAAGATACTTTTTCAAAATGCTCCCAAACAGTACTAGTCATGCCTCTAAATGATGCTGCTGCTATTTGAAGAGGGATATTAGGTACAGTAGAAGGAGAATCAACATATTCATGTTGTGTATATACATCAGTATCGACATGAACATTAGGAATATTAGGATCCATAACAATGTAAGTAAAACAATGTATATCAACTAACAATTAATTAAAATAGTGAGTAAACAATAACAAGTAATATATGTTAAGAAATAATTAATATAAAAAAACGAGTAACTAATAAATATTAATTCAAATAATTAATGTTACCGACTGGTGAATGCGATACAAAAATTAATTTCTTTTGATAAAAGATTCTTCTTGCACAATTGCAATTGACACTTAAGGATGAAACTTCAAAATTAATTGAGAAAGTTAAGAGTTTGAGAGAAAGATTTGTTTGTGAGAAATAAAAAGGGAGATGGGTGGTATTTATAGGACTTGGGGGAGGAGGGGTTAAATTATTAAAAAAAACAAAAAACATTGTGTCGTTGTACGAATAACGATTAAATTTTTGATCATTTGAAAATTTTCAAATTTTTGACTATTGGAGGAGAGCCGTTAGGGGGTTGGGTCGGGTCGAGTTGGGTCGAGCTAGGTAGGGGGAAAATTTTCCGATTGGGGCCAAGCTCTAAAACACACGGCCTAGGCCCAAGGTCTGAGGTTGGACTCGGACTTAGGCCTACCCGGGCCGTTGACTGGCTTCAGGTGGAGGCCAAATTTACACCCCTTATTAGTGTTCAGTTTTGTTTCCCTTTGCCCCATTCAAACTCACCCCACCACAATTATATTTAATAAATATACTTATATGTATATCATATATATTCTTTATTTTTTTTTTCAATATAATAAGATTAATTCATTAAAATATTACATTTAACATTCATTTTTTTTTTCCATCTTATATCTTTTAACTTTCATTAATAATAAATTATTGGGTCAGCTATGAAAAATTATTTGGTGATCTTGAAGGGCTATGTGTTTATACTTTTCACTAATTATTATACATTATGTCCTTTTATATTTTCTAATCACCCAACACAAAATCATGTGTTTCAACTCTCTCTACCAATCACAACACCCTGTACCATATACAAGTTATGACATTTGTGGTTTTGATTATTACAAATGTCATTATTAAATCATTTTTAGTCATAAATATAAATAAAAAAAATATCAAAACCAAACACTACACAAGGTATAGAATAAAACCTTTTGAATCATAACTAAGATAATGTCCAAACTAACACCACAATAATTTATAATTAAGTCATAACTAACATAACAATATGTCATAACCAATAACAATAAAAGTCATAACTGGGGTATATGATACACCCAAAAGAAGTGTATATCATAGAATTACCCTAAATTATTATCTATAATATATTATATTATTTATAATTTTGATTCATATTCTCATTTTTTAAGTTATAAAAATACTTTGTCCTTCCCCATTCCTGCTCTGCCCACTCGAGACTACTTCGATTTGTCTCGCCACTTATATGATACGGGTACTACTACCATTATATATATATATATATATATATATTGGATTCTTCAAATTGACTATTTCAACTTGAGAAACTTGAAAGAGTGTTTGAGGCCGAGCTCAGTGATGTAAATCGTTCACTTTTTAGTATTCATTTAGTGAAATATTCATGTAAAAAATTAAGATGATCAGATATTGGTTGCTATTTATTTAAATTATATTTGTATTACAAGCATGGATGGCTAGTCTTGAAATAATAATCGTGATCCATAATTAAAATAAATGTGATTCAAATAATCGTTGTCAATGGATCATCTAAATTTTTTAAACAAATGTGATTTAAATATATATATATATATATAAATATTCGACCATCTTATTTTTTATATGAATTTTTTAATCAATGAGTTTTAAAAAATAAATAATTCAAATTACCAAGATCATCTCTAAATTGAATTTACCAAACTCATATGCTCTCTCAAATTAAATTGCCAATTTAAAAAAATCTAAATTAGAGATGATAAAATTTTTTGAACTGATTATATTTGTTTCAATTTGATTTTCTTACAAATGGTTTGAAAGAACATTAATTGAATAGGATTAAAATTAGGGCTGGGCGTAGGGTTATCCGACCCACTCAAACCACTCTACTCGATCCGAACCGCGCACGTATGGGCGGTTTTATAAACACATTAGGGTAGGGTGCGGTTTGGATTTTATCTAATTTTCGGATTGCGGGCGGGTTGAGGGTTTGAACCGCACCGGCCCAACCTACTTGCATAAACCTTTTTTTTTTCCTTCAAATTTGACCATTCAAAAAAAAAAAACCCTACTCTTAATATCTCTTATCTTGAGCTCCAAAACAAAACACGAACTCACTCTCTCTCAGTCTGTCTCTCACTTTCACTCTCACTTTTGCGATTTTCATCTACATTACACCCACTGATCGACTTTCTCTCTCGTCGCAAGATCGACTGATCGACATCATCGCATCGATCGACCTCATAGGTAAGCTCCTCTTTCGGTCTCAGTCTCAGTCTCTCTTTTCCCAATCTTTGATTTTTTTTTTCCAACATATCAGATCTCTCTCTCTGATCTGTCTCCCTCACTCTCCCATCTCATAGTCTCTCACTCTCTGGTTTTGCATCTGCATCGATCGATTCTCTCATCGCAAGATCGACTGATCGACCGACTCTCTCATCGCACCAATCGACCTCACAGGTAAGCCTCTCTCTCTATCTCTCTGTCTCTCTCTCGCCCCAATCTTTGATTTATTTTGTAACATATCAGACCTCTCTCTCTGATCTGTCTCCCTCACTTTTTCTTCTCATCAGATCTGTTTATTTTATGCAATCAGATTTGTTAATTTTTTTTTGTAGCAATAGATCTGTCTATGAGAAGTGGAAATTTAATGTATGTGCTTGTTTGGAATTAAATTTGATTTTTTTTTTGGTAGTAACATATCTATGAAAAAGTGAAAATTGAATCTGTGTTTATGTGCAAATAAATCTGCCTTTTTTTTTTTTTGGAATTGAATTTGTGTTTTTGGAATTAAATCTGTAGTATTGGAATTAAATTTGTTGTTGAATCTGTGAGAAGTGGAAATTGAATCTATGTGTTTGTTTGGAATTAAATTTGATTTTTTTGGTAGCAACAGATCTGTGAGAAATAGAAATTGAATCTGTGTTTATGCAAACAGATCTCTCTCTCTCTCTCTCTTTTTTTTTTTGAAATTGAATCTGTGTTTTTGGAATTGAATTTGTGCTTTTGCAATGCTCTAACAGATCTGTGAGAAGTGGAAATTGAATCTGTTATTGAAATTGGAATTCAATCTGTTATTGAAACTAGAATTGAATCTGTATAGAATTCAATCTGCTATTAAAATTAAAATTGAATCAGTGATTGTGTTGAATCTGTATTGAATCTGTATAGAATTGAATCTATATTAAATCTGTTATTAAAATTAAAATCAAATCTGTGGTTGTATTGAATCTGTTATGTTATTGAAATTGAATTTGTAATTTTTGTAATCCAATTTAAATGGAGGATAGTGTTCAATCTCCCACAATCAATCTTGTACTTCCGGAATCCTCTAATTCTCAAATGAATCCTCCCTTAGTTGAACCCGAACTTGAACCTAAGCCTCCTAGACCCCTAAAGAGAAAAAGTGAGGGTGGAGAGCACCATCCATAGTTTGGGATCATTTTGACAAGGTTGTAGAGACCGATGGGAAGCGTAGAGCCGTATGTAAATATTGCAAGAAAGAGTATATGGCTAACTCTAGACTTCATGGGACTAGCAATTTGAGGAGTCATATACCCAATTGTAAAGAATATCCAAATAGGGATACAGATGGTCAACAAACATTAAATCTTAAACCGAAACAAAATGAAGAGGGTGTTGAGGTTGTAGCAACAATTTTTAATTTTGATACTTGTAAAAGGGCTCTTGCGGAGATGGTGGTCATTGATGAGTTGCCATTTAGATTTGTGGAGGGTGTTGGGTTTAGAAGATTTTTTAATGTCATGCAACCCAAATTCACACCAATTCCCTCTCATCAAACCATATCTAGAGAAGTGCTTAACATATTCAAGAATGAAAGGGATAAGTTAAAGAAGGCCATGAAGGATCGTAGAATTTGTTTTACTACAGACACTTGGACATCTATTCAGAATTTGTGTTACATGTGTTTGACTGCTCATTTCATTGATGATAACCGGAAACTTCAAAAAAGAATCATAAATTTTTAACAAGTTGAGGATCACAAAGGAAAAACATTAGGTCGAAAAATTGAGTTGTGTTTGATTGAGTGGAACATTGATAGCATATTCACCTTAACAGTTGATAATGTTAGTTCTAATAATCTTAGCATTCAATATTTGAAAACGATAACCAAAGATTGGAAGGGGACTATTTTGCAACATGAGTTTATTCATATGCGTTGTTGTGCATATATTCTTAATCTCATTGTGAGTGATGGGTTGAAAGAAATGGACGATTCTATTGCCACCATTAGACTTGTGGTGAGATATGTGAGGTCTTCTCCTCATAGGCATGATGTTTTTAAGAAGTGTGCGGCCGCACTCAAACTTGATTCAAAAGCTCTTGTATGCCTAGATGTACCAACTAGGTGGAACTCTACCTATTTGATGTTAGAGGCCGTCGAAAAGTATGAGAAGGCTTTTAACCGATTGAAGTTTGTGGATTCCAACTTTGAACCTTATTTCAAGGATGTTGATGGTGGCATAAGGAGAAGTCCGAATGAGTTGGATTGGAAAAAATGTAAATTTTTTTTGAGGTTTCTAAAATTATTTTATCTTGCAACTAAGAAATTTTTGGGGTATCTCTTTGTTACTTCCAATGCTTTTTATAAAGAAATGTTTGTTATTGAAAGCAAAATTAACAAATTAATTTTGGAGGAGGATGATACTTTGAGCACAATGGCAAAGACTATGAAACAAAAGTTTAGCAAGTACTGGGGGATGGAAGTAAGATCAATTTGTTATTGTATGTTGCGGAAATAAAGATTTTTTAAATAAAAATTATTATTTATATATATATATTTTAAATAAAGATAAACGAGTTAAGCTTATTCGAGTTCAAACTCAGCTCGTTTATCAAGTGAGTTGAGTTGAGCTGAACCGAGTCGAGCTGAGTCACAAACAGCTCTAAAAAATTTGCAACCCTATATATAGGGGTGTAAATTCGAACCGACTCGACCCACTAGACTCGGGCTTGGGTTGGCCTATGTCGAGCAACGTGGCCTCCCGTCAAAATTTGAGTTGGGTCGGGCTGGGCCATGGGCTAGAAAATTAGGCCTAAGCTTAGAGAGTATTCGGGCCTCGGGCAGACAAGTGGGCTAGGCCAACAGACTCGGGCCTGGGCTTAGGCCACCAAAAAAATGATATACTTTGAGTTTAGTTTTTCTAATTTATTTCTTGAAGATAATAAGAAGGTGAAAGATATGGTAGACAAGGTTAAGAGTTGTTTGAGTCGTTTGTATAGGCACTATGTCACACTTTATCCTTCAAATGAGAAACTTCCAAGTGTGAGTGAAGTTGTGAATATGGTGGAAGATGATGATGGTGATGATCCTTATTCTTTGGCTGACTCCCAATTTAATTCCTATTTGAAGGGACGATGCACTAGTGGATCTAAGTCGAAATTGGAACAATATTTATCCGAGATTGAACATTTTGCAAAGAATCAAACATTTGAGATTTTGGATTATTGGAAGGTGAATGCAACCAAATATAGGGTGTTATCACAACTTGCAAGGGATGTGTTGGCCATGCCTATTTCTACCATTTCGGCTTTTAGTACGGGATGGTGTATTCTTGACCCGTTTTGTAGTTCATTCTTGCCTTCTATGGTTGAAGCTCTTGTATGTACTCAAAATTGGCTTCAAAGTAACCTTCCAATTTCTTTTCGAAAGGCGATGGATAATGTGGAGAAATTTAAGCAATATGACTCGAGTAATATGAGAATTTATTTATCTTCATTTTTATTTGTGTTGTTCATTTTCTAATGTAATTTTTATTAATCTTCTCTTGTTGACTCCTAATTAGGTACTTTGGAGTCAAGCTCATCTTCAAGTTCAACTTATATTGTTGATGCTATAATTGATTTTTAATATCTATTTGCTCATTGGTAATTTTTTCATATGCTCAACACATTTTCTTACTATATTGAGATGCAATATATAGACATTTGTTTATCTTTTCATTACTTTATTCTTTTACACTTCTTGTCTCAAAAGAATTATGAAAATTGAAGATTAAAGTTTATATTTTTTTAGTTTGTTTTTGTGCAGGGTTCATCAATCAAATGCATGGAATTAGAATTTGAATTTTTGAAAGTTGGATTGGATGATTCATGATGAAACATGATATCTTAGAAATGTTTTTATTTTATTTCATGTGCTTGAATTGAATGAAGTTTGACAACAAATTTTTTTTTTTTCAATTGCATTTTGGTTTTCTCTTTTAAATTTTTTTAATTTTAATTTTAATTTTTTGCATTTTGGATGAATGTAAGTTAATGAAGAATTGCTCTTTTTATTTATTTATTTATTTGGGTTAGGAATGATGAATGTAGGATTTTCAATGTAGGATTTTTTAATTTGTGTTAGGAATGATAAATGTAGGATGAATGCAAGTTAATGATAAATGTAGATTTTGAATGATTTGTTTAGGTCACGAATTGATTTTGTTGTGTTTTTTTATAAGTTTTAATTCATTAATTATTAATGTTGGAGCATTTTAGAAAATGGGAGGAAAAAGCTCTAAAAGAAATATTAACAAAATGGGGAAAACAAAAAAGGTTTAAAAATAAATTTTTGAAAAAAAGTCTAATTCGCAAACCGCCCGCACATCCGCAAATCCTATCCGCACAAACTGCAAACCGCATTGCGGGCAGTTGTTGGTTCACTTTTTTCCAAATTGCATAGATGCGGGCGGGTCCAAATCAAATCGCAAACCGTCCCAAACCAAACCGCAGACACCCCTAATTAAAATATAGTGATAAATAAGTGAAAATTGTCAAGTTTGTAATAAAACATAAAATTATATCACTAAAAATTGAGTTTAAAAATAAGAATTCATGCATAAAACTTGAAAAAATCTGATCCGTCATCTCTAATCTATACCTCGCATGAATAAAAATACCATAATGCCACTTGGCTTGTCGCGTTATATATATATAACAGGAGAAATGATTTTTGATTTATTATAGGTTTATTGTAACAACCCACATTATGGCTTAGTCATGTTCATGTGCATTCACATACTTTTGTCTTGTTAAGTTAACATTTATGAATCTTGTCTTGTTTTGTACGTATATGATTTGCCTAAGTGTTATATGTATGCTTTGTTCCTCCCTTGTTATGATAAGCCTAAGTTATGTTAAGACTAAGTCATGCCAAGTCTAAGTTATGTCAAGCCTAGATCATTCCAAGCCGAGGTCATCTTAAGCCTAGAACTACTTTGGAACCACTTTGTTTGACCTCCACCTTTCGCCAAGGCATATTGGCCGAGATGTCACTATCTGGGCCGAGGTGTTCATCACCAAGGCCGAGATGTGTATTATCTAGGCCGAGATGTTATCTTTGTCCTAAGTGATCTTGTCCTGGAGTGGTATGACCTAGACCGAGGTGTGGCACATCTAGGCCAAGGTGTGGCACAGCTTAGTCAAGTGTTGTCCTTCCTAGCCGAGGTCATTGTCATCTTAGTTGCCGAAGCTTTGTCCTTAGCCGATGTCATCACTTGCCGGAGTGCCTTGCCGTGTAGCTTGTTAGATACGCTTTGTCTTACACAAGTCTTGTCAATCTATCACCTTTTTGAGAAGAACCAACCAGCCGTTGCCACGTGTCCGAGCTGAGTGTTAAATCAGCCGGCAGAGAGAGAAACCTATCATTTGTTATATCCTTGTTTTGAAGAGGAGAGAGAAGCTCTAGAGGAAGGAAGAGGAGTTCTTGAGGGAGAGTAGAGTTCCGAGCTTGATCCCTAGAGATCGAACCGTTAGATCCGTGTTTTAAGGTTAGATTCTTGATCTGCTCATGTTGTTCTTTATGTTTATATTATTGCATTGCATGATTGAATATGATTTGTAGGCCATGCATTGCTTTGAAGTTCGGTTTTGAAAAGAGGAAATAGTATTTATGTGTTCTTCAAGAAAAGTCATGTTTTGATCCGAAAGCTTATGCCAAGATCCATGTTTTTGTGTTTGTTTTCATATGATCTTTAAGTATGGGTACCCAGGTCCACGTTTTCGAACTCATAGCATGAAAACCCAGATTTTTTATAAACAAGTTATGATTTTGGCATTCATCTCATTCATGTTCTTCATGTTCTTCACGGGTGGAAACCCAGATCTCCAGACCTTACTTCCTTAAGTGTAGTTGCCGAGATCACTCTTGCCTAGACCTTACACTTAGGCCAAGCATCGTATCTCACCTTGGCCTACCTTGCATGATCACTTACACCTTTAGTTTGTCTCGCATGAACCTCAGCATGCAGCCGCACGCCGAAGCCTAGGTAACCACACCTCGGCCAGGTGGTGTGGGACCTCGGCAAAGACCTGGTTGGTATCCAGCATGTCTTCCTGACATGTAAAACAGTGTTTTGACTTCCAGTATGTTTTTCCCGAGATCATTTGCATGTATGTAAGACTTGTTTTGAGAAGTACATTCAGTAGATTTTGCCATGTGTTTGTAGGACTTGGACCTTTGCTTTGACCCCGACGTCCCAAGAACTAAGTGAGTGGTATTTTTAATAAAGTTATGTTATAAAGATTTGTTAAAGCTTTACTTCGTTTTAGAAAAGTATTTGATCAAGCATGAATGATTATCCCTATTTTATATCAAGTTTAAGTTTTATGCATCAAGTATAAGCTTTGTTTTGATGTCATCATGTTAAGTCCTTACATGCCAGAGGACTATAAGCTTTTGTGGCACATTCAAGTTAAGTTTCTCGTGTTAAAGCGGGCTACGGGCCTAAGTGACACACAAATTTCTCGTGTTAAAGCGGGCTACGGGCCTAAGTAACACAGTGTCAAAGCGGGCTACGGGCCTAAGTAACACAGTGTCAAAGCGGGCTACGGGCCTAAGTGACATGCAAGTTTCTCGTGTTAAAGCGGGCTACGGGCCTAAGTAACACAAGTCCCTTGTGCTGGAGGACTATAAACTTTCGCAGTACCCTTGACTAATCGATTACGGATCGTGCAGTCCCTTGTTTTGTTAAGTTAGTAAGCAAGTTTTGTAAGATCAAGATGGATGAATACGGTTCATCCCATGTTTTGATACAAGTTATGCCAAGTACATGATTTGAACAAGCTATGATATGTATGTTTTGCAAAGACCTCGGATATTATTCATGCAAACCTTTATTACTTGTACCATTCACTGAGTATCCAAGCTCACCCTCTCTATATATATATGTAGGTTTCAAGCAAGAAGTCGGCTACGCCGAGATGTGTGTTTTGTATGCATGTTAGGTCGGCATCAAGGATGTCGGCAACCATGAAGATTATGCTTTTGACCTTGTTTCGTGTATTTTTTTATGTCGGCTTGTGAAGCCCTTTTGTTAAGATGTAATATGCATTTTATTTTGTTGTATGCAAGTTGTAAGACTTAATTAAAGATGTATGACATTTCATTTGATCTATGCACAGCTTTTATGGACAAATTAGATTTAACGTATTGCTTCTGCACATGTTAGCCCCATATGTATACTCTGATTGTGTGTGATCTTTGTAAGTTGGCCTTCGGTAATCTCGGATTACTGGCCATCACGGCACCATTCTACTAGGGGCAGTTTGGGGTCGTGACATTTATAATAGAGGAGCCATCCTTTATCATATCATTTATAATATTGTACACTAATTAGTGTATATAGTACCACTGTTATGAATAAATTTGTGAATTAAAAGTGTGGCTACATACCATCACTATATATACAAATCATTAATGCTTGAAACCTTCAATTTTTGTGACCCTCACCACTTTCAATTGATTAGTAACCACTCATTATATATATATATTCCCTCTCTTTCTTCTTCCTCTCTCTCACAAATAGTGTGGGGGTTGTGAGTAAGGGTGTGCGCAGTGCGGTTCGAACGGTTTGAGAGTAAAATTACAAATTGAATAGCTAGTTGGCGGATTAGCGGATTAACAAATTGCGCTTTGGGCAGTTTTTTGCAGATTGACGGATTGAAAAATATTCTAACTAATTATCATATATTTAAATAATATGTAATATTAATTTGTATAATATGTTTTAGATATATAACACAAAGTAATTTTATATAATATGTTTCATATATATAACTATTAATTTGTAATAAATTTTATATCTTAAATCTCTTTCACTCATTTTTATATTGATATTTTAATAGAGGTTAAAAAATATATATATTAATTATAGCAGAGCGAAACGATTTGATTGATATATTATAAATTTTAAAATTTAAATCGTAATTAACAGTTAAAACGATATAAATTAATATAAATTAATATAATTTTAACGAATTAGACGATATTTCACACAACTTTAATTGTGGGGGTTATGGGATATGTAGGGTCTGTTTGGTAACGTTTACGTTTTCAGTTTATATTTATAAAAATTTTATAAACTGGTTTTTATTTATTTTTTGTTTATTTTTAGAAAACATAAACTACAAACGCGTTTGGTAATTGACAAAATGTTTAAAAAAATTTAAAAATATAAAAAGTGAGAGAAATGACAAGTGGTGGCAAGTGGCGGCAGTGGCGGCGGAAGACGGTGGTGAAAAGTGGTGACGGTGGGTAGCGGTGGCGGGTGGGTGGTGGTGGTAGGTGGCGGTGGGGTGGTGGTGGCAGGTGGGTGGTGGATGGCGAGTGGTGATGGGTGGTGGCGGGTGGGTGGGTGACGGTGGCGAGTGACGGGTGGTGGGTGGTAGCGGGTGGTGGTGGCAGGTGGGTGGCGGATGGCGGGTGGTGTGGGTGGTGGTGGATGGGTGTGGTAGCGGGTAGGTGGTGGTGGGTGGGTGACGGTGGCGGTGGTAGCGAGTGGGTAGTGTAGTGGTGGTGGTAGCGGGTGGTGGTAAAGGTGGGTGGCGGATGGTGGGTGATGGTGGGTGGTGCGTAAGGTGACGGGTGGTGGTGGTGGATGGGTGGGTGACGGTGGCAGGTGGTGGGTGGTAGTGGTGGTGGTGGTAGGTAGTGGTGGCAAGTGGGTGGCGGGTGGGTGGTAGTGGTGGTGGTGGTGGTAGTGGTGGTGGCGGCGGGTGGGTGGCTGGTAGTGGTGGGTGCTGGGTGGTGGCGGTAGTGGATGGTGGTGGCGGTGGTGGGGCGGTGGATGGTAGTGACGGGTGGGGGGTGGTGGCGGTGGATGGCAGGTGGGTGGTGGTGGTGGTGGCGAGGTGTTGGTAGTGGCGGGTGGTGGTGGTGGTGGATGGGTGTGGTAGCGGGTAGGTGGTGGTGGGTGGGTGACGGTGGCGGGTGGTAGCGAGTGGGTAGTGGTAGTTTTGGTGTTAGCGGGTGGTGGTAAAGGGGTGGCGGATGGTGGGTGATGGTGGTGGTGGCGGGTGTGGGACGGGTGGTGGTGGTGGATGGGTGGGTGACGGTGGCAGGTGGTGGGTGGTAGTGGTGGTGGGTGGTAGGTAGTGGTGGCAAGTAGTGGGTGGCGGGTGGGTGGTAGGGGTGGTGGTGGTGGTAGTGGTGGTGGCGGCGGGTGGGTGGCTGGTAGTGGTGGGTGCTGGTGGTGGCGTGGTAGTGATGGTGTGGCGGTGGTGGCGGCGGTGGATGGTAGTGACGGGTGGGGGGTGGTGGCGGGTGGATGGCAGGTGGGTGGTTTGGTGGTGGCGAGGTGTTGGTAGTGGCGGGTGGTGGTGGTGGTGGCAGGTGGTGTGGTGAGTGATGGTGGCAGGTGGTGGGTAGTGGGTGGAGGTGGCGAAAGACGGTGGTAGAAAATGGTGGCGGGTGGTAGCTAGTATTGGGTGGTAAAAAAAAAAAAAACTGAACACTCAAACGGAAACATATTTTTTAAGTTTACATTTTTTGATCAAATTTATAAACTGAGACCATTGATATATAAATTAAAAATTTACCAAATAAATTTTTATTAAATTTTTAAAATTTTTATAAATATAAATAAAAAATAAAAAACGTAAGTGTTATGAAACGATACCGTAGCATTTCTCTGTACAAATACAAGCTTGGTGCGGGTCCCACAGCGTCTAGAAACCCGCGTGTGGCTCAAAGCGCTGAAGAAAGCGCGTCACCACGTCCGCTCCATGCCCCACGCCCCAATCACAATTTTGCTTTTTCAGGCAATCCGCACGTGCTTCGATTCCCCCAAAGCTTCGACACGCATAACAAAGCCTTACCCACAATACAAGGCACACAAGGCCGCCGAGATCATCACAAATTATCAACCATTTCATTTTAAAATTTTTTTTTTTTTTTAAATTTTTAGATCATGTAGTTACAGAGTTATTGTTATTAGATAAACGCATTGCCATTTTAGAACATCTCCATGAAAATAATTATTTTTATTTTTCAGTTAAAATAGTAAATAATCTTCAAATTTTAACTTTATCAAACTAATAGCAAATTAGCTATTTTAATTTTGATTGTTTTAATTCAACAATTATAACTAGCAATTTTGACTAGTCAAACATAAAAAATATAAGAGAAATTATGAAAAAAAATTTAAAATCTAACCATTGTAACCATGATAATCTCACCACGTAACATTATTACATTTATTTAATTTATGTGAGATTTGAATTATAATTATGTGTTTTGTGTCTAATTTGTATGTATTTGCTAGTTTTATGACTTATCTATTACAAATTCTGTTTTGAATTTGAAATTGAAAGTCAAGATGAGTTCAGAAATCGAAATTGATGAACTTAATTAGTTTAATTTAATATTTAGAACCTTTTGGAGAGTTAATTAAAATTTTATTCAGTTTAGTAAAATTAAAATTAGTTTAATTAATTTTAAGCCTTGATTAATTAGCCTAAAGTTAATTAAGTGTATTAAGCTAATCAACATATATATATATATATATATATATATATATGAGCCTTAAGAAGAAGGTGAACTCACTGTTTCATTTGTGTTGGAGAAGAACTTAGAGAGAGAGAGAGAGAGAGACAGAGAGAGAGTGTGTGTGCGCGCGTGCGTGAGCGCCATAGAGAGAGAAATGCTTGATTTTGTAGAATTGAAAGGAGAAGACCAAGATTTTGCAAGAAATCAACAAATTCAAGACTCTAGGTAAGAGTTTGATCCCTAATTCATGTTATTAAGTCACATAGCTAATGAATTCATGGAGAATTTGAGATTAAACACAAAAAAATAGCTTCAAGATGATGAATATTGAGTTAATCATACATGCATGCATGATTATGTAGTGTTTTATTACTTTGAGCTTGAATTTTGTTATCTATGTTGAATTTGGAAGTTGAGTTACTCATGCATCACAAAGTTTTGAAATTTAATTTCATGTTTGGAAAGTCAAGAAAGAAGAATTTGAAAACAATTTCTACATACATGAAGTTTTAAGTTTCAATTTTGGTAAATTCATGAAGTTCTGAGTAAAGGCTTTACAAATAGTCAAGTATTTATGTTTATTGGAGTGTTTTCATGCTTTAACGCTGTGTTTGGTTGGGGGATTTGGGGAGGAATTTGGAAAGGGAAAGAGAAAATGTGTGTGAAACTAGGTGAAATATAAGTATGTTTTATTCACATTTCACCTACCTTTTCCATTTCCCTTTCCAAATCCCTCTTTAAATCTCCCAACCAAACACAGCATAAGCATAAAGCAAACTATGCATGATCTTTGCCTTTGAATTTGCATTCGGAGCATTTTGCTTGAAGTGTTAAAACCCAAAATTCGACCCATCGCTCGAGCGATGAAGTCTTCGCTTAAGCTCACAATGCGAACATCCAGTAGTTTTGTAGAGTTTTGCAGACCGTTCGATAGTTAGCTTGAGCGAACTCGGTTATTTCATGCAGTTCACTCGAGCGATCAAGTCTTCGCTCGAGCCTACTTTGAGACCATCCAATACTTTTGCAGACCATGTAGACCGCTCGAGCGACCAAAGATCCGCTCAAGCGAATAGCCATGTTCCAGCATATTTTGAAAAGTTGCATTATGTCCATATTTTTGTTCTCATGTCTCTCTAAGCATTTAGGCATGAATTAAGCTTCATGAATGACTTAATAAGTTAGAAATGGACTTAAAGGAATTGAATAGCAAAGAATGATTTGATTTAGCTATGTGTTTCAATGTGTGTATATTCATGTGTTATGTGTAGGTTGATCCACGGAGGATGGACAATCAATCTAATCGCTGTGAGTAATATCTTAGTAAAGATATTTTCGTATAATCTATTTTCTAAATGTTCCATTGTGGTAAGCTTTTTTAAACTTATGATTTCGTGAATATGAATGCGCTTTCCATCTGTTTGAACATTAAGATATTTGTAAGTGAAATTGAATTGAAATTGAATAAGTTCAAATCTAAATGATAAACCCCAGGTCATTCTCTATATCTGTTAAGTCTAATATATCTGTAATATGTAGCAACACCGCTGAATAATGTAAGGTAAAACATTAATTAAAACATAGTTGAACTGAATTTTTATCATTGTCATAATAACATTAACCCAAAAAGGGCCTCTTTCGTATTGAACTAAGGTCTCCATTTAGAGTTCCATGTTCAACATATTAAATTCACTTTCATATAACATAGTTCAACAACTTAGAGGATACAAATAAGATGCCTTAATGGCTTACACAAAAATTCAAGGCATGGCTTTATTACAACAAAAATGGACTCACGGTCCTAAACAAATAAGCTCGAAGCTTCCACATTAAACATCCATGAGCCTTGATGCTCCAATCAAAACAAAAGAGTATACTTTTTTTCATTGAGGTGGTAACACATTACCAATTCCAGAAAATGTTAGATAGCGATGAGCTATATACCCAGTAGCGATACATTTAACAGAGTATTTAATTACTTGAACATCCACATGGAATTATCATAACCCAAAACACAATTTAAAAGTTATGTTAAAAAATAATCAAGACAAGAAAAAAAAATACATCTTTGTTCCACTCAAAAACCTTTCTCAATACCGGGGTGGTAAATATGCCATGAATCTCTCTTAGGAGCCCCATATTACATATACTTGGATTTATAACCAAAACTATCCCCACATTTGCCGGCTATTAATACGACGGGTGGTGGGCACCCAAAACCATCCATTTTTCCACTTTTGCCGATTATTATACGGTAGGACCAGTGGACACCCAAAAATATTTTCCCACATTCATTCGGCGATATGCTCAAGACAGGGCATTTGGGCACCTAAACTCCCCGCGCAAGTACCAACACAACACATCATTCTCAAAAAGGCCAGTTCCTTGCCCCGAGCTTATATACTATTTACCTCCCCCCTTTTTACCACCTTCCAAGTCCTCAAGAATTCATAAATACATGAGATGAATAGTAAAATATACAATGCGTGGATTACTAATTTCCAAATCCACAAATCCCAATTTAACTTACCTTAATAATGTACTCCAAAATCTAGTTATCCACTTATTTATGTCTAATGTCTATTAAATTTCATGATTTGAAAATCAATACCATCTAAACTTCATCTTTCATCAAAATCAAAACTAGGGTTTTTAATCGATTTGGGGCTTTTACCCCTTCTTCATATATATGGTAGTTCCCAACATCGATACTCATAATCCATAAGAGTTTATTTGAAATCTTGATAAAAGTTGGGTAAAATCTCTTTTTGTTAAACATAAAACTAAACTTTCGCTCAATCATAAAAATAATGTATCATGGTCACAACAATATCACATAATCATCTTCAAAATAAAGAGATACTAGGTTAAAAGCAACCCTACCTCAAGAAAAGAGTAAGAAAGCTAGGCTCTATGAAGAATCCTTCGTGGAATCGAAATCCAATCGGTAAGAAGCAAGATCTTTATGTAGACTCCACTTCTTGCAAGGGATTTAGGCTTGAATCTTAGTGAAATAAGAGATATCTGGAGAGAGAAATCTAGGGTTTTTGAAATTTCAGAGACAGAAAAAAAGAGAGAAAAGGAAAAGTAAAGGAAATGATCCAAAAAGTGAATTTTAAGTTGCTGAATTCGCACAGATAACTCGAGCGGTCTTTTTACCACTCGAGCGGTGAATGAGACGTTTTAGTATGTTTGCCTGCAAAGCGAGATATTAGGAACCCCTCATCTTCGCTCGAGTGACCACTTGTTTGCTTGAGCGGTCCCTCGACTTGCAAAACAAACTACTGGGAGCACCTAATCTCCGCTCGAGTAGTCTTTCTACTACTCGAGCGATCACCTGAAGCAAGTTGTCACAATCTCTCACCCTTAACGAATTTCACCCAAAAATAACGTCAACCCTCAACACAACATCAGCAATATTATAATAACGTAATAATCATCAATTCTTAACAATCCCCAAATAGTGAACGAACAATTTCTAGTAGCAAAAGAAGAAGATATAGGTTACATTTAGTTTATCACATATTAAAGGAAAAATAATCCAAGATACATCACATATTTTGGAATACGTTTAGGTATTTCTCGCGAACTTCAGTTTCATGCTCCTAAGTCGCTTCTTCAATGCCATGATGATGCCACAACACTTTGATTAATGGAATGGTCTTACACCTCAATACTTGCTCTCGAGTATCTAGAACTTGAATCGGTCTTTCCTCATAAGACGCATACTCATCAATCGCAATGTCCATCCAATCTAACACGTGGGAGGAATCAGGCTCATACTTATGAAGCATTGACACATGGAACACGCTGTACACTCCGGAGAGTTGTGATGGTAAGGCAAGACGATATGCAACTTCTCCTATCTGCTCTATGATGTCAAAAGGGCCAATAAATCGGGGAGATAATTTTTCACTTTTACCAACCCTCATCAATCCCATCCTAAGCGAGATCTTTAAAAATACATGGTCTCCTACTTCAAAGGACAATGGTTTCCTCCGATCATAACTTTCTGACAGCTTTGAGCCGTGACTAATCTCTTCCATATGAGAGCTACCTTCTTGCTAGTCTCGCGAACCAATTTGGACCCAAGCAGGCGAATCCCTTACCTCAGCCCAACAAACTGGTGATTTGCAAGGATGTCCATAAAGAGCTTCGAAAGGTGCCATCTCAATGCTAGCCTAGTAACTTTTGTTGTAAGAAAACTCAACTAAAGATAAGTGTTTCTCCCAAGACCCTTTGAAGGCTAACATGGATGCTCTTAACATGTCTTTTAGGATTTGAATGGTACACTCGGATTGTCCATCGGTTTGAGGGTGGTAGGTGATACTAAAATTCAGTTGAGTACCCAAGGCACTCTGAAGACTGTGCCACAACCTGGCAGTGAAATGAGGATCTCTATCAAGCACTATGCTCACCAGAACTCCATGGAGTAGAATAATTTCATGGGTGTCAAGTTCGGCTAAATATTCAACAGAATCACCTATACTCATGGCAAGAAAATGGGCTGACTTGGTGAGTCGATCAACAATCACCCATATCGTCATTACTCCTTTGCGTTCTTAGAAGACCTGTAATGAAGTCCATGTTGGCATGTTCCCACTTCCACTTGGCAATTGGTAGAGGTTGCAATAATCTCGTGGGTTTTTAATGTTCGGCCTTGACTTGCTGATAGGTTAGGCACTTAGACACAAACAAGGCTACAACCTTCTTCACACCCCTCCACTAAAACTAACGACTAAGGTCATGGTACATTTTTGTGCCTTCTGGATGCACCGCAAGCGAGAGTAGTGGAATTTTCGAAGAACTTCATCTCTAATAAGCTCAGGTACAAACAACCGATCAAAATAACAGACACTTGTATTGGTGTAAAAGTGAAAACCCTTCTCTTCCTTTCCTTTGGAGATTTTCTCCCGAATACTCTCCACTTCGGGGTCACCTTGTTGTGCTTCCATTACTCGTGTGATAAGTGTAGGTTATGCGATAACGGTGAACAGGGTAGCCTGCTCAGTGAGCTTGCGAAGGTGAAAGTCAAACTCACTAATATCCCTTATCATCTTCCATTCCCTCACTGCGAGACTGGCTATGGCACTTACGAATTTTCTACTGAAGGCATTAACCACTATGTTGGCCTTTTCGGAATGATAGTGTAATTCAAAGTCGTAATCCTCCATAAATTCTATCTATCTCCATAGACGCAAATTCAAATCTTTATGAGAAAATAAGTACTTAAGACTCTTATGATCAGAGAAAACTTCAAAATTTTCACCATATAAATAATGCCCCTAAAGTTTCAAGGCAAATGATAGCGGTAAGCTCTAGGTCATGGGTCGGGGCTAATTTTTCTCATGAGTTTTTATTTGTTGAGAACCGTATGTTACTACCTTGCCCTCTTGCATCAAAACACACCCCAACCCTTTTTTAGAAGCATCGCAATACACCGTATATCCCAAGCCACATTCCGGTGTAATGAGAATATGAGTGATAGTCAACCTAAGCTTTAGTTCCTGAAAGGATTTCTCACAAGCTTCACTCCAAACGAATTTCACTCCTTTACGAGTCAACCTAGTCAAAGGTGATGCTATAGAAGAGAAATTCCTTACAAAGTAGTGGTAGTAACCAGCGAAACCCAGGAAACAATGGATTTCAAAGGCATTTTTAGGTTGATCCCAATTTTATACAGCTTTAATTTTTGAAGAATTCATTGTAACCCCATCCCTAAAAACTACATGGCCCAAGAACTTCACTTCTGAGAGCCAAAACTCACACTATTCAAACTTCGCATACAAACGAAGTTCTCTAAGGAGTTGTAGGACAATACGGAGGTGTCCTTCTTGCTTCTCCTCAAAAGGCGAGTAGATGAGAAGATGACTACATATTTGTCGAGAAACTCTTGGAAGATTCGGTTTATCAAGTCCATGAATGTAGCAGGCACATTGGTCAACCCGAAAGGCATGACTAGAAACTCATAATGACCATATCTCGTACGAAAGGCCATCTTATGAATATCCTCATCCCTGACTCATAGTTGATGGTAACCTGTCCTTAAATCTATCTTCAAAAAACAACGTGAACCTTTGAGTTGGTCAAAAAGCCATCATTCTAGGTAAGGGATACTTATTCTTAATCATAACTCGATTCAGTTTGCGATAATTTATACATAATCTCAACGAACCATCTTTCTTTTTAGCGAACATGGCCGGAGTTCCCCATGGTGAGGTGCTAGGATGTATGAAGCCCTTATCTAGCAATTCTTGTAATTGTTCCTTCAGGATAACCAACTTAGCTGGTGTGAATCTATAAGGTGACATGAAGATAGATGTCGTGCCCGGCACTAAGTCTATGGAAAACTCAACCTTCCAATGATACGGTATATCGGTGAGATCCTTTGGGAAGACATCTCGGTACTCACAAACCACTCTAGGAAACACATCTCGAACCTTACCACTCCCATGATCTATGAAGGTTTCCAGGAGAGAGCAAGTTCGCCTTGACCACGTGGGTCATACAATGGAGATAACAATCTTTTGGTTCCATCCCCCAGGAAAGAGAAGCAATCACCACCCGATGTACACATAGTAACACTCCCACGGTAGCAGTCAATGATGGCACAGTAGGATGACAACCAATCTATGCCTAGGATGACATCAAAGTCGGACATATCTGACAACATAAAGATGCATGGAAGTCAACAATCAGCAACCTCAATTACACACCCGTGACATCTCTTATTCAAGATAGTCTTGCCCCCAATGGGTGGCTCTACTATAAGTGGAGACTCTAGTTGCTCACTTTCTAACCCCAATATGGATGCAAATGCAGATACTATGAATGAATGAGATGCCCCAATATCGATCAACACACTGGCCCAAGTATTGAAAATAAGAAATGTACCTATCACAGCGGAAGGTCTTGAAGATTGCTCTGATGCGGTGACAGCATACACCCTTCCCTGTGGCCTCAACTCTCGTAGGTTGCCTCTTGGAACATAGGCCTGCAGCACAAATTATGCAAATGTGGCCTTGTATACTGCTCTGGATGCCTGACTTGATTGGGCCGACAAATGAGATTGTCTTTGCCCTTAGCCTATCTAGAAGCCCCCTAACTAGCGAGATCCTGATGCATTGCCAACCTTTACTTTCTGTGGGCAAAACTTCTTTAAGTGCCTCGATTGGTCACACTAGTAGCAAGATGATGCTTGGCACCTAATTTGGGATTGGTTATGGGATCGAGCCAACTGTGTCTAAGCCCGAACTCTCTAACCACACTCTGAAACCTTGTGACCCAATTGGCCACATCTATAACAAGCACTACGGGGTTTGACCTATGTTCCCCGAACCACCAATCGTCATTGAACCGGAAGGCTTAACTTGTTATGGTGATGACTAATAGGACGATGAGCTCCTAGACTTTTTCGAAGACCCTAAATCACCCCTAGACTCTGAGTACCTTGACCTCTTTGACTTTTGTTTGGTTTTCTCAGCCTCCACCATAATCTCTACATGAGCTGCGGCTTCCATAAGCCGGTCATACTCTCTGATCATGTTATCCACTATCTTTATTAAAATTTTTGGTCTCAACCTCTTCTTAAATTCCAAGCATCGACGCTCTTTAGTTGCTACCAGCTTAGGTGCAAAGCGGGATAAACTAGTAAATGTGGCTTCAAACTTGGCCATAGGTGTGTCGAGCTACAATAACTCTTTAAACTGTCTCCTCAACCGTTCCCTAGCAGTAGGAGGGAGGAACTTCTCCTGGAAAGCATGCGTGAATGCCTCCTAAGTGTACTCAACATGATTTTTGGCATACTCCCACCATTGCCCGGCCTCTCCTTTCAGTTGGTAGGCTACTAATGCCACCCGTAACTTACCCTCACTGATGTCCAAGATCTCAAAAGATTTGACGATTTGCTCTAATCACTCATCTGCTTTCATAGGGTTGGATCTGCCACTGAACTAGGTGGAGTTTGAATGAAAGAATTCCTTTTTCAGGAAGGAAGTTCTAGTCTCTCCTTCAATGGTCCTAACCGTTTGTTCAGCTCTCAGTATCTCCATGGACTCTCTAAGAGCCCATGCTATCTCCCCGGCCAAAGCCCCAATTGTGTCTTGGGCCAGTGGACCAGCCACATTGTTCTGACTTACTCATTCTTCTTGTGGAGGGATCTCTAGTTAGGCCGGAATATTCTGACTGTCCCGGTGAGGTCTGCCACAGCCTCTACCACGTCCTAACATCCTATAAGAAATATAGATAAGATTAAATCCGTGACTCACCCTTCTACACTTAGTCTCACCTGTCCCACAAGCACTAGCATGAGACCATACAAGTATTTAAACCACATTTGGCAAATCACATAAGCACCTTGTCACATAGAGCACATACGAACCGCCCTTGTAAGATATCAATATGTCTCACAGTGCTGAAAGGCTTCCAAGTGAAAAAAGCATTAATCAAGAGCCTTTCCAAAAGGACTTCAATGAGTGTAGTGGATTCATGTTGTATCCTAGAAGTTTAATCCCATACCTACATAGTCACATAAATACATAATCATGTTAAGCAATTAACATTCGTATTAGCATAGCAGACTCACTATAGCGTTAGCCATTTCCCATGAGCTCAAGGTAGTCAAACTTTGTTAGCTCTGATACTAATTTATAACGTCCTCGAATAATTTAAGGTAAAGCATTAATTAAAACATAGTTGAACCAAATTCTTATCATCATCATAATAACATTAACCCAAAAAGGGCCTCTTTCTCATTGAACTAAGGTCTCCATTTACAGTTCCATGTTCAATATATTAAATTCACTTTCATATGACATAGTTTAACAACTTAGAGGATACAAATAAGATGCTTTAATGGCTTACACAAAAACTCAAGGCATGGCTTTATTATAACAAAAATGGACTTATGGTCCTCAACAAATAAGCTCGAAGCTTCCACATTAAACATCCATAAGCCTCGAGGCTCCAATCAAAACAAAAGAGTATACTTCTTCTCATTGAGGTGGTGACACATTACCAATTCTTGAAAATGTTAGATAGGGATGAGCTATATGCCCAGTAGCAATACATTTAACAGAGTATCTAATTACTTGAACATCCACATGGAATTATCAAAACCCAAAATACAATTTAAAATTTATGTTAAAAAATAATAAGGACAAGAAAAAAAAAAATACATCTTTGTTCCACTAGAAAACCTTTCTCAATACTGGGGTGGTAAATATGCCATGAATCCCTTGTAGGAGCCCTATATTACAAATACATAGATTTGTAACCAAAACTATCCCCACATTTGCTGACTATTAATACGGTAGGTGGTGGGCACCCAAAACCATCCATTTTTTTCATTTTTGCCGACTATAATACGGCTGGACCAGTGGACACTCAAAAATATTTTCCTACATTCGTCCAGCAATAAGCTCAAGACAGGGCATTTGGGCACCTAAACTCCCTGCGTAGGTACCAACACAACACATCGTTCTAAAAAAGGCCAATTCCCTACTCGGACTCATACACTATTTACCTCCCCCTTTTTACCACCTTCCAAGTAATTAAGCATTCATAAATACATGAGATGAATAGTAAAATGTACAATAGATGTATTAACAATTTCCAAATCCACAAATCCCAATTTAACTTACCTTAATAATGTACTCCAAAATCTAGTTATCCACTTATTTATGTCTAATGTCTATTAAATTTCATGATTTGAAAGTCAATTCCATCCAAACATCATCTTTCATCAAAATCAAAACTAGGGTTTTTAATAGATTTGGGGCTTTTACCCCCTCTTCATATATGTGGTAGTTCCCAACATCAATACTCATAATCCATAAGAGTTTATTTGAAATCTTGATAAAAGTTGGGTAAAATCCTTTTTGTTGAACATAAAATTCAACTTCTGCTCAATCATCAAAATAAAGTATTATGGTCATAACAATACCGCATAATCATCTTCAAAATAAAGAGATACTAGGTTAAAAGTAACCCTACCTCAAAAAAAGAGTAAGAAAGCTAGGTTTTATGAAGAATCCTTTGTGGAATCAAAATCTAATCGGTAAGAAGTAAGATCTTTATGTAGACCCCACTTCTTGCAAGGGATTTAGGTTTGAATCTTAGTGAAATAAGAGATATCTGGAGAGGGAAATCTAGGGTTTTCAAAATTTGAGAGAGAGGAAAGAAGAGAGAAAAGGAAAAGTGAAGGAAATGATCTAAAAAGTGACTTTTAAGTTACTAAATTTGCACAGATAGCTCGAGCAGTCTTTTCACCACCCGAGTAGTGAACGAGACCTTTCACTATCTCTGCCTGCAAAATGAGATACTGGGAACCCCTCATTTTTGCTCGAGCTACCACTTGTTTGCTCGAGCGTTCCCTTAACCTGCAAAACAAACCACTGGGAGCACCTGATCTCTGGTCAAGCGGTCACCTGAAGCGAGTTGTCACATGTGCTAGACTAAAGAGTCAGCTTATGTATATCTGTAATGTGTTTGACCAAAAGGTTATTATATTGATTTGATACAGCTGTAATGAATTGGACCAAAGGTCGTTCCGTTAAGTTTTGTTCTATTCTGTACATTTGTCTACTATTATCTGGGTAAAACTCAATATCTGGTACCTCTGAAAGGTTTAATGACTTTCTGTAACGTATGTTTATGTTCTAATTCTGATATAGGAATGATCTTTTTTTGTTTTAAATCTGATATAAGTATGATTTGAAATCCGTTTTGTATTTTACATTTACATGTAATATGAATCTCTGAAAGCTATGTTTCTGCTCTGAATCTGATATAAGTGTGAATGTGACTTTGATCTGAATGTTTATGTTTAATATTGAAATTCATTCATTAAATCCTTTACTTTGATGTCACTTATTGGGCTCTAGCTCACCCCCTTTCCCCCATATATGTAGATGAGCAGTAGGATGTCCATTGGAAGAACACTTGTGTTTTTGTGAAGTCAACTGAGGAGTGCCTCTTTGTTGAGGCTTTTTCTTTTGTTTTTGTTTGGTCTTGTATGACCATGTTATGTACATAAGTTTTGGGTTTTCGAAAGACTTGAATGGTACTTCATGTATATGTATTTATATGTAACCATGTATGAATATATATATATATATATATATGTTTTACGAAGTGGGTTATTAACGTATAAGTTTTTGTTTATGCCATTTATGCATAGCTCTTTGGACAAATTTATTATCTGCTTCCACTTCAAGCCCCATATATTTAATTATGATATTGAGATTCTGTCTGAGGCCGAAGGTAATCTCATGATTACTGGCCGGTTATGATCTAAACCTCTAAGGGTGGGTTCAGGTCATGACAATAACAAAATAAATACTGAGTTTTTAAGACTTTATTTTCTTCTTCTGACTTGTTAGAAAAGAGAGGTAACCTCATCGCTAGAGGTTAGCTCTCATAGTCTTAACTCTCCTAAACTTCCTAAAAGCTCACTAAGGACGGACTAAGACTATTGATTGCACATTGTTACTATGTTAGATCTCTTTCTTGAGCGAACTAACCAATCGGTATTGGGCACAAGCAGTAAATCATTAAATATTCTATTTTAGTGGGAAGTCGGGAACATTATGTAACATGCGTTTGGGGTACCTGCGGGCGTTAATAGTTTGGACCCTTGATTCTTTGATCTAGTCTCACGAGTGTAATGTGAAACATATATGAGAATCCAGATTTGACAACTTTTATAGAAATCCATTTTATTACAAATTCTTTGCCAGAAATGGACTACATCATCAAATCTTAGAGTCGCCACCTAATATTTTGGAAAAATTAAGAAAATCGTGACTCATGCCAAGGCCACTGTTCATCATAATGAAGGATGCTTGGCTCGAAACCTTAGTTATGAGGGGGGAAGATCATTAATTAAGCCCCTCCACTCACCCGATCAAGAGATCGGCCTTTACAAAGCCATGATACAATTTTTATTAACTTTATGCGTTCATATTCTGATTATTAATAAATCTTAAAATTTACTATGTTAAACAAACAAATATAGATTGTTATCTTGAAAATTTTGAATAGTGCAATCATGAAAATCAGTTTTATTCCAAATTAAATAACACAACCTTCACCCACTGGCATGCATAGAGTTATATCAAATAAGCACATAGTCGCATAGAAGGATGCTAAACATTGCAGAAAAACACACACAGGCGAGATGCTAAAGCACAAAAACTTGCATATTTACTAACGTCCCATAAATAGGCACAAAAACAAAATTAGTAATGCATGATCCTATATACAAAATCCTAATACAATTCACTTATAAAATGCAACTACAGATCCAACTTCTAATATAACATGTGAGTCATCTCAAGAACATGAAGTAGCGCACAAAATCACAAAATAAGCAATTAAACTCACATATGCAAATTTAGCCAGATCTTAAGACATAAGACAAGGATGCAAGGCATGGATATGATGACAAGCAAAATAATATGCATATTTACAAAATATGGAAAGAAAATAAAGAACAGGATAGAAAAAAGCAGAGCGGGAAATTATTACAACTTTAAATATTACATATCCGAATAAAGGAGGAGAGGAATAAAATATTACAACTAAAATTAAATCCTCACAATCTTTCTAATTAAAACAAAAACAGAAGCTTTAGGGGTGGCCTTGGAGATTGTCGGAGACTATTATGCTCATCACTGGAGGCTGCTGGGTTCAGTCTAGGAGAAATTTCACTGGCTGACCAAAAGATAAGCTGGCCAGCTAATTAATTGATTGGCCAACCAATAAGGGCAAGTCGAAAACTATGTTTTGTTCAAACCCCAGAAAAACGAACGAAAAATATACGAGTGGCTCAACTAACCAATTCAAGTTAGCTAACAGCATGTTTATAACATGAAATTGAAGCAAGAGAAGCAATACAAGAAAGAAAAATACGAGAAAGTAAAAGAAAATAGAAAGTGTGCAAAATTTACCTTCCAATGAAGGAATTGATTTTTGAGCTTTTTTTTTTCACGCTTAAGTTTAGGAAGTGTGTTCTTAATCCTCAGTTTGAAAATTCGAAATTCTAGAATGGTGTTTTTGGGCTATTTAACAATGTGTAGGGGGGGGGGGGGGGTGTGTTCAAACTCTCTATTTTTCTCTCAATTTCAACAACACTTGTTCTCTTTTGATCAAGGCTCAAGAATATGGCTCTAACAGAATTTATGGGATGATTTTCTTATATGGAAATATGGAATATCAGTGTGTATGGAAGTTTTGGCTCAAAGCTTAAGACTTGTCCTCTTTCTTTCTCTCTATATTTCTCTTTTCACTCTCTCAATTCAATATCATTCTCCCTTTTTCTCCTTTTCACTCTGATCCTTCATATAGGCAATGAATGGAATGCAAAGTCAAGGAGGTGGGAGACAAGGATGATGAAGTGATAAGGGTGGTTGCCTTGGATGCTTCTTTTGGAGTAAAAAACAATTCTCCTTTTGACAATGGAGGCAAATGGAGGATAATGGAGGGGCCCTAGATACATCTCGTGCATGAATGTATCATCAAAAGATCTAAAATGGCATGACCTAGACGCTTTCATCAAGAATTTTTTCGAAACTGCCTTGCTCCAGGGAAAATTAATCGGCCAGCCAAAAACTTGGCTTGGCCGCCTGGCCAAAAAGTTGGCCAGCTGGCCAATTAAGTTGGCCGTGGCTTACTGTTTTGCATGAAATAGGATTTTTCGATAGAATTCTCATCATTTCCTCCTATTTCCACACTGTTCTTTGCTCAATTTCTTGAGAAAATGTTTATTTTGAAGTTTAAAAGTGAGCCTCAGAACACTACGAAAATATTTAGAACAAAATGCTGAAAGAAAGTTTCGAAAGAGAGTTTTGAATGAGATTTGAACACTTGGCCAAAACAGGCTTAGATTTGGAAATGAAGCACAAATTCCATCTTTTTCACTAAGAATTTTGTGAGAAACACATTCTTGTTTTCATCATTGGGTAATCAAAAGAAAGTGCTCAAGTCTTAGGGCCGGTCAAAATAGGGTGTCCACAGTTGCCCCTCTTTGACAGAATTAGAAGTCATTTCTTGGCGTGAGTGAATGTCAAAGCTCGAATTTTGACAAGGCCATAAGACTTGGGCAAACAAACAAGATACAAATGCGGTTGGTTGAACCCGAAGGTTACTAACGTATTCCTTTGCAAGGAATCAAACCAACGTAGTTCAGGGACATAATGTGAATGATATGCTCGAAATACAATTGAAAGCTAGACTTACATGCTACATGAAGCCATTTTTGTTTTGAAAATTCATGATCTATAACGCAATGCAACAGGTAGTATGAAACATAACAAGGGATACAATCTAAACACATTCACATAAGAGAACGAAACGTAACTGATGAATAATTTTAACCTACTACCCAAAACATGAGAGGTATTAACCAATGTATAGTCTCAACTAATAACCCAAGAAAAGAGAGATATTAGCCAATGGTGGTTTGAACTGTCAACAACCCGAGAAAGGGATAATATCGTCATTCCGAAAAAGGGCCAACATAAACCAGGTGGTTTGAATCTATAACCCAAAAAAGGGGCCAACAGTTAACTAATGAAAAAATGTTGTAATCAAATGTTGATATGAAAGAATTGCATTAGCAAATGATATGCTAATGCAATTGAAAGTTGAATTTTTTTTTTTCTTTTGAAAATGCATGATGTATGCAATGCAATATGTAATATATGATAGGTGGTGAGGCAAGCCTAATGCAAATGAAGCGAAACAAAGACGTACAATCCAAACGCACCCACATGGGAGGAGAAAATGTAACCGATGAATAGTTTAAACCTATAACCCAAAACATGGAAGGTAATAACCGATGAATAGTCCCAACTAACAACCTAAGAAAAAGGAGGTATTAACTAATGGTGCTTTAAACTGTCAACAACCAAAGAAAGGGATAGTATCGTCATTCCAAAAAGGGGCCAGCACAAACCGAGTGGTTTGAAGCTACAACCTAAAAAAGGGGCTAGTAGTAACTAATGAAAAAGGTTATAACGAATGTTAATGTGAATGGATTGTAACCATGCATGAACATATAATGCAAGTGTGATGGTGAATACGAAAAATAAAACACAAAAGGGGCAATGTTAGACATACAATATGATGGATGCACAACAATAAAATGGTGGATGCAAAATTGCAAAACTAATATGATGGATACACAACAGATGAATATAAATTTTTTTTTTCAAAATTTTCTCTCTCTTTTTTTTTTCCTTATGATTTTTGTTTTCTTCGAAAATTTCCTTTTGAATTTTTTCTTAGCAATTTCTTTTTGAATTTTTTTTCTATTTTTTGTTGTTTTAAATTTTTTTATACATACCATATAAATATACAGATACAAAAATACAAAATACATATTATATACATATACATATACATATACATATACATATACATACATATATACAAATACATACACACATACAAGCTATATATATGGACATAATATATACATACATGTATATGGACACAGACATACGGATACGGATACACAGACATATATATACAAAATATATACAAACATACACTCATTCCCTATTTTTTTCTCTCTCTCTCTCTCGATTTTGGCCTCATTTGTTTTTGTCGAGCGCCGTGTTTGGCGCGATTTCAACAATCATGGCGCGCCTGACTGACATTAGTTGGACTGACCCCCATTATTAAAGATTTCCTTAGTAATCTCTCTTTCTTAGCCTTTTCTTCCTCTCCAGCTTCTTCTTAAAATGAGGCCTGCGAGAGAGCAGAGCAGAGCAGAAAACTACAAACTCCCCCTACCATTACTCTACCAATTCTTTCTTTGGAGGCATTACTTTCCTTTGATATGGCCTCTTCTCGCCGTCCTCTCACTCTCTTCCCTGACCTTAATGATTTCCCAATCGAGAATGCTGAGGTCAACTCCTTTGAGCCTCAATAGAGTGCCCCTACCCCTGTTCTCAACTTTCCTACACTGTCAGTCAAGCAAACAATGGCAACACAGTCTGATATTGATGCCAACCACTTCACATTGAAGTCCTCCGTGGAGACGGTGACCACGGTCTCCAATTTGTCCCACCTGTTGTACAATAGGACAAGTGATGTACACCGGTTACATGTCCAACTCTCTTTACTCCAGAGAATGTACATGGATGCTCGAGCAGAGATTAGTGCATTGAAAAGGTAGAACAAAGAGATGAAATGATAGGCCACCTCTGTGGCTTGGTTTGGAGTTCCTTCGTACTCTGTATTTGACAGCAGGTGAGAGTAATCTCTTTTGGAAGCTTTGCAAATGTTGAGGTAGAGTCCTCAAGGGCTTCCCGAGAGTAGAGATGTGGCGAGACAATCGTTGGTAGCTTTGTAGAACCACGCAAAAATATTTTTTGAAATCTTTTAATAAAGCAACTAGTCGCTCGCGTTCCTCTAAAGATAAGGTGGAACCAAACTGGACCAAGCGGGGATTTTTCTCCGTACCCACATTAACAATAATGATTTCATCCATCA
>JAPPVO010000002.1:122353655-122392775 GCA_030407325.1 Camellia japonica | reverse complement strand
ATCCCCCCCCTCCCGTATCCTTTTGTATCCTGTGAACTCCACAAATCGCTTCAATTATGCTGCATTGCAGTACTTCGCGTTTCAATATCATGAATGACTTGTCTTTACCATATTCCCTTTTATACACATTGCATGCATACGTGCATGGCTTTACTTATATGTGTTCAATTTCCTTTTATACACATTGCGTGCATGCGTGCATTGCTTTACTTATATGTGTTCAATCTCCTTTTATACACATTGCGTGCATGCGTGCATTGCTTTACTTATATGTGTTCAATTCCTTTTATACACATTGCGTGCATACGTGCATTGCTTTACTTATATGTGTTCAATTCCCTTTTATACACATTGCATGCATGCGTGCATGGCTTTACTTATATGTGTTCAATTCCTTTTATACACATTGCGTGCATGCGTGCATGCTTTACTTATATGTGTTCAATCTCCTTTTATACACATTGCGTGCATGCGTGCATTGCTTTACTTATATGTGTTCAATCTCCTTTTATACACATTGCGTGCATGCGTGCATTGCTTTACTTATATGTGTTCAATCTCCTTTTATACACATTGCGTGCATGCGTGCATTGCTTTACTTATATGTGTTCAATTTCCTTTTATACACATTGCGTGCATGCGTGCATGGCTTTACTTATATGTGTTCAATTCCCTTTTATACACATTGCGTGCATGCATGCATTGCTTTACTTATATGTGTTCAAGTTCCTTTTTCACACATTGCATGCGTTGTCGCGTGTGTTTTATTTATATGCGCTTACGTTTCAAATCGCATTGTTATGCACCACTCGGCATTGCGTTGTCACGCATGCCCTCCATGCATTGTTATGTACACACTCGGGTTGCGTTGTTATGCATCCCTTTCATCCGCATTGTCATGCACCCCTTCACTGGCGTTGTCACGCACTTTCAATTGCATTGTTATGCATGTTGCTAACAACATTATACTTGTTAAGTTTGCTTTCTTTTCAGGCACGATATTGTATGTACGGTTCATTTGAGGCTGGTGTAACCAGACGAACCGCACAGGTATTGTATCCTCCGAGTGAGACGTATCGAGAATTGCATAGTTCTCTTACATCCTTTCTGCATTATAGTGTAGTTTGGTGTATGCTAGCTTAGAACTGTCGCATGTTATGCTTCGTTACAGCTTTCTTTGCATGATCATAAGTTATGTTCGGCTTTGTGCATTGTCTTGCATTTTGCCCCTGCCTTCAGGCGCATATCTTGTTTGTCTTGCATGTTTGTCTAAGTCTTCGGCTTTGTCAAAAATGGGTCGTCTCTGGGCTTTGACAATCACTCCCGTCATTGTTATGACTTTCGAGTTCTGTCAAAGAGGGGCAACTGTAGACACCCCATTTTTGACCGTCCTCAACGACTTGACGTCACCGTTGGAACACCCGGTGATCATCCATGTTCGTGTTCGTTTCGAGTTCCCGGAGGCCTCGGCTGCGCGCCTTGCCTCAGGATCTCTCAATTCGTTTGTTTTGTGTTTGGTTTTGCACCAAATGCTTGTGCTTTTGCTTTGAGGGGCAAGGAATGGCTTGTTGGCCATCCCCACACCCCACCGGCCTCCCCTTTGACTCACCGGCCATTCAGTGTTGCCACCGGCCATGGTTTCTTGATACCAATGGCCGGTCGGCACTTTATTTGGCCGGCCGGCACTTTGTTTGGCCGGTGACCTCTTTTTCTGGCTGGTATGCACCTTTTGCACCCTTCAGGCATGGTGCATGCCAGCTGTGTCAGCTGGGATGCACCAACACTCTTCCCCGTGCATAGTGTGGCTGTTTTGCCCCTTTTGCACCCTTTTGGTCAAAGCTTCTTGAGGAAGCTTGACCCTTTGTCAAAGCTTCCTCAAGAAGCTTGGCCAGCTGTCTTAGCTTCCTCTAGAAGCCTTGACCTTCTTGCCCCCTTTGCCCCTTTCTTATTTAGCTTCTTTGAGAAGCTTTAAGCTTACATTGCCTATATAAGACCCCTCCTTCTCCATTGTTAGGGTTAGAACAAAAAACAGAGCTTATACATATATTCTGATATATATCATACTCTCTCTCTATATTTCCCTCTCTCTCCTCTTTTGTGTGTGTTTTGTGGCCTAAAGTGTGTGTTTGTTCTTAGTTTTGCACTAGAACACATAGCATTACACCTTACTTCGACTTTGGGAGACTTTGAGGGTTTGTTCTTGAGGTTTTGGACTGATTTTGATCAGAAGAGAGTGGCTGGACTTGCTGTTCTTGGACTGTTCTTCAAGGGTAACAATCTTGCTTTAGTTTCCCCAATCTTGCATTGACTTTTGACCTGTCTTGCATGTTGATTTAAGCTTTGTGTATAACTGAAAAAGGTCTTGTATTTTCATGCTTTAGATATCTCATTAAAGTTGTTTTGGCATTGGGGGTCAACCTCCCCCTCTTAGGCCTCTTTTGGCCTCTTTTTGTGCTCTTTTGTTAAGCTTTGGTTACTCTTGTGTATTGGCCTTCTCACCACTGAAATCCAGTGGATTTTCAGTGGTGAAGAAGGGGTTTTGAGGTCTTGCATAGGGGAGGGACACCCCTCTCCCTTGGTCTCTCATTTGTGCATGTTTTTGGTCCATAATGGTAGCATGCATGAGTAGTTGTTATTGACTCCTTTTCAGAGGCTTTTTGGGTATTGGGTCATATTATACCTCTGTCCTATGTTGCTTTATTGACCTTTAGCATGCATTATGCACTTGCTTTGCATTCCTCCATTTTGCCTAGAAGTGTCTCATGACATTTGACTACCATGCTCTCATATTTTGGCCTTGTTTTGTGAAGTTATTGGTCATATTTTGCCATGTTTGAGGTCTGTTAGGTGCTGGTTTGGTCGCATTTAATATGCTTTGTATGGCCCCTTTGCATTCTAGCATGTTAGCATCGGGTGTGTGAGTCCTTCGTATGCATTGGTTAGGCTATTTCAGTGATTTGGAATCACTTAACATGCCATTTCAGTCCCTAAACGATGCTTGTATGCTTGCATTCATCACCTCTTTCATGCTTTGAAGATGTGTCCTTTTATGCCTTGAAATGAGCATTGCGTATGCCTATGCGTTTGGGTCATTTGAGCTGTCATAACATTGGGTTTTAGGACTTGTTTTAATGCATTAAAACTCTGTTTTAGTTGTATAGCTCATGCCATGCTTGCTTGGGGTAGTGGTAGTGGAATGCTCCTTTGTTATGCCTTAGCCTTGAGCCTATTGGTGTGCATGCTTACATGAGTCTTTATCCATCATTTTAAACATCTTTTGTCACTGTTTTGGGGGTGGGCTGAGGTCTGCCCCTTTGTGTTTTAGGTCCATCATTGCATGATTGTATTGCATTCCTTCGGTTTCATGCTTGCATTGTATGATAGGATGTAATGCATGACATTTGAATGCTTAGGTTACCTTGCATTTGGCATGCCTTGTACCTTTAGCATCATGTTGCATGTTTGAGTCATGTGGTGTATTTGAAGCTCTATTGCATACATTGCATTTTGCTTGGTTTGGGGTGTCAAACCAAGCGTGAGGATTGAGAAGTGTTCATACTTCAAGTGATGTAACACCTCTCAACCCTCGGACGTCGATACCCTTGATCCCAATATGATAGGATGTTGGCTTTCATTTGTTTGTTGCATGCATTTTTACATTAAGTGGCAAGCTTGGCTTCTTAGGCCATCATGCCTAATTGATGGCCCGAGAGCCGAGGGTCATGCTTCCTTGAGTTCCTTACATGATAGGGAGTGTGGCCATGCTTACATTTGCTTAAAATTCCATGCCATACACTGCTTGCCCTCTGTTGCTGTCAAAACCAGTTTCTGCAGGAAGTTTTGGCCGGCCGGCCATCTCTAGTGCCGACCGGCCATCAATGAATGGCCGATGACTTCATAAATGGCCGGTGACCATTTCACATGGCCGGTGGCCATTCCTTCTAGCCGGTGGTGTTCTACAATGTGCAGAGAGCCTATCCCAAGATTTTTGCAGTCTTCAGAAGAGCTGGGCAGTGTAAACAGAGGCAGCAATGCTATGGCAGCGAGTTTCCGGGCAGTACGAGTCAAGCATGCATCATCCCAACATTTTCGAGGCGGGGCTGCGGCCACCTTTTTTTATTTTATTTTATTTATTATTTATTCAATTTGTTAATTAATTAGAAGTTTTGTAATATTTAATTTAGTATTATTTATTCGGACTGTATTATTCTTTCGGTCCCTCCGAGTGAGGGTGTATTTGTAATAAGTGTGGGTGAGTGTGTGCATGTCTTCCAATCCCACGTCTTTCTTCCCTTTTATTTACCCGCTTATGATGGTAGACTAGGGCATATTTAAATTAGCATACCTTATGCTATGCATGCGTGCATCCATACATTTGTCTTACATGCACCGGGCTCGGTACATCATGCTAACTACATTTGTATTTCAATTACAAGTTGAGTACTTGTTAATTGCAGCATTTCACATGCCATCTTTAGGATAGCCGAGCCTATTGTAGTTGCATCTTGCATGTGTTGCATTAGCCATCTTAACATGAACTAGGATCATGCATATGATTGCTAACTAGTTTTTGTTTTGGCTTGGAGTACTAGGTGAGCTTTTTATGCTTTAGCATACCGCATGTGTGTGAGTGTTGCCATGATAGCATGATTACCATGATGCTAGTTCCTTATGTGATATAACTGCTTGAATGCCTGTGGGTGGAGGTTGAATTACCTAAATTGGAATAATGCATCAAAACTGTGAGTTTTAAGCCCACTCGAATAGTGGCAAAACCATCTTTTCTAAAGCCCACTTGAGGGTGGCAAAAACCCGCATTTGAGCCTACTTACAAATAGCAAGCCATTTTCAAAACAAGCATGCAATGTTTTGTTCCAATTTAGGCGATTTGGTCTATATTTGTTTGCTGTGCGCATAACATAGTAATTCTAGGTTAATAACCAGAATAAGAACGCATAACGTTTTCAAAATTGGATATCACGGTTAGTAGAGGCCGATCTTCGGATCGGGCGAGAGGGGGTGCTCATAGCTGACCTTCCCCAATCGTACCCAAGTTCCCGAGCCGAGGCAACTTTGGTGATGACGGACACGTGGCCTTTGGCACCGAGTCAGGGTTTCCTAAATTCCCCCATTAAAAAAAATATTTAGGTGGCGACTCTGTATCTGGCAAAGCAGTCCATGTTTGGCACTTCTTCCAAAAATCTGTTTTCTTAAAACGATTTGCCAGATTTGGACTCTTTGGTTCAGATTAAGAACCGTGACAAAATCGAGTCCGAACTGTAACGCCGTCAAGGTCCCCCTCGCGGGCATGTTATAGTATCCCAATTTAAACCCTAATCTCATGGAGGTCCTTAAAGTTAAAGAGTGGGAGGACTATTATTTTCTACACTAATCCTCTATGCATATTTTTGACAAGCATGCAGACTTGATCCTTTTCTAAGGGTCGGCTTGTCATCATAGCTGCCTTTGCCATCCATCTAGTGAGAAATTCCATGAAGTTATCGTTGGGCTCTTGTCGGGTTGCTTCCAATTCCTGGGTGGTTACCTCAATCTGGGTATTGTAAGAATACTGGGTGATGAAGGCCTCAGCTAACTCCTCCCAACTCTTTTTCACCAAATCTTCTAATTTAGCATACTAGATGACAACTACACTAGATAAAGTTCTCCCAAACAAGGCAAGCTTTTGAGCCTGAGATAGGTCCATTGGCTTTAGGATGTCTGAGAAGAGGCGGATGTGAACCATAGAGTCACCAACCCCATCAAATCTATCCATATACAGAATTTTGAACCACTTAGGCAACCTCACAATTGTTTCTATATGCCCATCCTCGATGTCTGGAATGGGGTTGATCCTTTGATATTTTTCAAACATTTTCTCCAACTTGGCTAATTTTAGCATAGTCGTGTTAACTTCATCGATATCCATGGGGAAAAGTCTTCCCATTAGTTGTGTGAGAACCCTAAAGTCTTCTTGCAAATTGGGCTCATGAAGTTCCTCAAATGGCAGAGTTGGTTCTAGAACCGAATAAACCACTAGAGGTGGATGAGATGTAGACGCCCTAGATGAACGTTGCAATTCGGCAAGAGCTTCCTTATTGGTGGCAACCTTGTTGGTAATAGCATCCATGCTTTGTTGAAGAACTAGAAGCATGTTTGCTATATCTACTGGAGGTTGGTACGTTACTATCGGAAGTTGATCTGTCACTTTTGGAGGTAGATCCATCACTATTGGAGTTGGGTTCGTTACTACTAGAGATGGATCCGTCATTATTAAAAGTGGGTCCATTACTACTAGAGGTAGATCCATCACAATGTAGACACCCCATTTTGACCGCCCTTAAGACTTGGGGTGCTTCATTCTGAACACCCGATGATGAAAAGTTACACTATGCAATCTTTTGAATCTTCAGCAAAGGAATCCGAATTTAAGCTCTGATCCCAACCTTAAACCCCATTTTGACCAAAATGTTTTAAAACTTGACCCTTCCTCCAACCTGCATTGGCCGTGCAGCAGTAGGCCAGTAAGCAACTTTTAGACTCGACCGTGGGTTATTGGGCTAAGTTGTGGGTATTTGGACCCGGCTGGTCTCATTAGCAATAGATAGTGTATTTGGTGGGATTTCGCTAACTGCCCTTTTTGAAGATATTTTCGACTAAACCATCTCAAATTCTATAAATAGACACTCTCCCTTCAGAATTTAGGGTTAGAAAATTTTTCCCAAGGCTTTGAAGGATATTGAGAGCTAAAAACACCCTTTCTTCCTTACAAAAGTTTGCTTGACCTCCATTCCACCTTTAGCTATACATACACAATACATACACCATTAGAGCTTGTTCTTGAAGCTTTTTGCTAAAGTTTCAAACAATATTTCAGATACTTAAGGGTGTTGGGATTGAAGTTTGATAACTAAGAAGTTATTTCTCTTTTCAAGAGATTTGCTTTCTTTTCATCTATTTCTCTTTTACTCTTTCCTCTCTTTTTCTTATTTTGTATATTGTTTTTGAGGAGTTTTGTGGGGTTGAAATATGTGATTAAGGTTACAAAAAAAAATAAAAAATGGAGGGGCTGGCCATCCTTCTTTGGGCTTGATTACTAGCTGTTAACTATAACTTCTCTTTACTACTTCTTCTTCTTCCTCTTCTTTTTTTTTTTTTTTTTTTTTTTTTTTTTTTTTTTTTTGTATTTGTGGGTTGTTTAGTATGTTCATTAATTATGCTTTGAATATTATAGTTGCACTGTTGTAATAGCGTAATAGTCCTTGCAGGTTTGGTGTGTTTAGGATTTAGCTGCAAATCTGTGTGAATTGATAGCTTTTCTTTAGTTTTTATAGCTTTTCTTAATGGCGTAATAGTCCTCGTGGGTTTGGTGTGTTTAGGATGAAGCCGCCAATCCATTTGAGTTGATCGTTTTACTTTTGTTCTAATAACTAGCTTTCCCTATGTATATTGGGACCTTGTGGTCATAGGAGCTTTAGAGCTTAGCCGCCCCACCGCAAGTTTGATTAACTAGTTGTAAATCTTTCTCTTTCATGATAACGTTGTTTACCTTGAAGCTAGGTGATAGCTTCCGTGTTAAAAGTGTTGATAAACTCTCTTCTCGATCATTTTTGGAACATGGAAATGGATGTCTCATCCTTATTCCATGAATAAAAGAAGAGTTATGAACAACTTTGATGCGTTGTGTGTTTAAGCTTTGATAGTTAGCTTGTTTTTTGAGTTGTTCTATTTGTTTTTTTTTTTTTTTATAGTTTTGATTTTGTTCTCTTCAAAGCAAAACAAGAGCTCTTTCATCAAGAGTATTAGAGACTCTCTTCTAGTTCCATTTTGAAGCATGGAAATGGATATCAATCCATGTTCCACGAGTAGGAAGAGGAGTCTTTAATTCCTTTCTTCAATGGTGCAACCTCTTGTTTCCAAGGCTATTACCTAAAATGGTTCTCATTAACCTATTCTCTCTAATTCGGGTATTCCTTTACTCTTATTTACTATGAGATATAGTAGGTTTGAACCATTTCTTTATTTGAAGTTTCTAGCTTTAATTCTCATTTTTGTTGCCTCTAAGATCATTATGTAACAACCTTGCGGTGGTTGATGATTTATGAAGCAAATCTACCTCTCCCTTGAGTATCTTTATGATAGGAAGGGGTAGAAAGGATAAACATCTTTGGGAAACACTTTGTCTGCGCTGTTATTACCTCACTGCACAAAACAAGTTTTTTGGTTGAAATTAAAGCACTGATGTCTTTTATTGGACTCGGCCAGGCCTTATTTTGGAATGTTTGAGCCTCAAAGTGGACAAACAGTGTGTTGTTGTTGGCAAAACAGAGCAGTGGCTTAGGGTAAAATAGAGCAGTTCTTTGAAAGACAAATAGAGCAATTTTTGGAGGATGTTCTCATTTGCGCGCGTGTAGTCCTTCTTTCTTTTTTTTTTCCTTTTTTATTATTATTATGTGCTTGCAAATGTAAAATTAGGTAATTATTCATTCGGTGATGTAATAATTAGTCGATTAGGTCATTCGGACCCTCTTGTAAGAGGGCAAATTTGTAACACTTGGTATATGTCTTTCAACCCCCGCTTCTTTCCCCCTTTTATTTACATGCTTATCGTCCCTGTTTATAGAATCATGTTTTCCTTTATCATTTCCATGCGTTGCGTCCATTTTTGCATGTAATAAGGTTCAGCTCATCATACTTGATGTTGTTATCATTTCCTACTTGATTATGTGTGCCACCTCATGCTTTGAGTTGATTCCCATGTCATGTTAATAATTGAATCTAGTAGTTGCATTTTGTATGTGTTGCATTAGTCATTTGCATACTAGGATCATGAATTTTTCTAAATTATTTCTTCTTTTCTTTGGCTTGCCGCAGATAAGTACTAGGTGAGCATTTTTTTTGCTTTAGCATATCATATACGTGTGCATGTCATGTCGAGCATATTACCATGAGGCTATTTTCTTATTTAAAATATCTCTATGAATGCCTATGGATGGAGGCTATTTTGCTTAAATTGGAATGACTTTGATTATTATACATATGAGCTCATTTTTCCTTTAAGTTGCGCATATTCGAAAACTCTTTCCAAAAGTATGAAATCAAAGCATTCCAAAGTAAGTGACGCAATCTATACTTGTTTGCCTCACACAGTAAGATATCAAATTAATAAATCAGAATATGAGCATATAATGTTTATAAAATTCACATCATGACTTAATAGAGGCCGATCTTTGATCGGGTGAGTGGGGTGCTCAATTTATGACCTTCTTCTCTCATAACTAAGTTCCCGAACCGAGACAACTTTGGTTATAATAGACAAGTGGCCTTTGGCATGAGTCACGGGTTTCCTAATTCTCTCAAAAATATTAGGTGATGACTCTGAAATTTGACAATGCAGTCCATTTCTGGCATCTCTTGCAATTAGTGGATTTTTTTAGGATTTGCTAGATTTGGACTTTTATTTTCTTTTGTTTCACATTGCACTTGTTAAACCAAATTCAAAACCATGGGTGTCCGAACAGAAGGGAATCGCATCTGAGGAGACTAAACCGCTCCGAGGAGTGCAAAAAACTAGCTACACACAAATCCTAGAAATTCTGGCTAGCAAGGTTATGACAATGAGGTTTTAACCTTACTTCTTGTAACTGGCGGTAGAGAAACTAACATTGGCTGTCCTTGAACCAAATCTATGGTTCTACTAAGTCTACCAGCTCGAGTCCACAAAACTTGGGGGATATCAGACTGTTCTGAAGCTATGGTACTACAACGACTTAGCAAAACAAAATGGAACTCCCAATCAAAATTTCGAAAGCATTTCAGCTCAAATGATCATTATGCACATTGAACACTGATCATTATACACACTGGACTCAACCCCTCAAAATGATATGCTTGCCCACTGATCAGATTTGAGAACCCTAAATCCCATACATTGCACATAGTAGGAAAGAGAACAAACACCCCTATGGAGGGTAGGGTTATCCTGTCCTAGCTTTGGCATGATCTAGGGTTTCACTATTCAAACAAGTGGCATCATTCATCCTAGCATGGAGTAGCATCCTGCCTTAGTTTAGAAGTTGCTAGAGCTTACTACATGTAGTAGGTCAGTTTGGTCAAAAGGGGTATCTTAACAAGATACTGATATATCTACTCAATCTGGCAGATCAAGCAATATGTGGTGATCCCAATTCTAAGGCTTGTGCTCCTACCATATTAGATCATATGTCCGTCTATCCGCCTGAAGCCGAATAGCCATCTAGGATAACAGGTGACAAGCATGGGACTTCAGCGCACTAATGCATGCAATGCAATGAACATATAATTGAAAATAAAAATCATATCATGGAGTTCGAGTCAAGATTTTATAATATCCCCAGTGAAGTAGTCGAAAACTATAACATGCTCGGGGGGTACCCGCAGGCGTTAACAATTCGAACCCTTGATTTATTTGATCTAGTCTCACGAGTGCAATGTAAAACATAGATGAGAGTCCAGATTTGACAACTTTTATAGAAAATCCATTTTAATATAAATTCTTTGCCAGAAATGGACTACATCACCAGATCTTATAGTCTCTAAAAATTAGAAAACCTGTGACTTGTGCCAAGGCTACTATTCGTCGTAACCAAGAATGCTTGGCTCGGAACCTTAGGTATAAGTGGGGAAGGTCATTAATTGAGCAACCCCGCTCAGCCGATCAAAAGATCGGCCTTTACTAACCCATGAAGTGATTTTTATTAACTTTATGTGTTCATATTCCAATTATTAATAAATCCTAAAATTTACTATGTGAAGTAAACAAATATAGATTGTGTCGTCCATTTTGGAACAACTTGATTTCATTATCTTAAAAATGTTTTGAATAGTGCAATCATGAAAATCAATTTTATTCCAAATTAAATAACACAACCTTTACCCACTAGTATGCATAAAGTAATATCAAATAAGCACATAGCCGCATGGTACTAGTAGAAAAACACACACAGATGGGATGCTAAAGCACAAAAACTTACATATTTACTAACTTCTAGCAAATAGCCACAAAAACAAAATTAGTAAAAAAACATGCATGATGTTATATACAAAATCCTAATGCAATTCACTCATGAAATGCAACTATAGATCCGGTTTCTAATATATGACATGTGAATCATCTCAAGAACATGATGTAGTGCACAAAATCACAAAATAAGCAATTAAACTCACAGATACAAATTTAGCCAAATCTTAAGGCATTGACATGGATGCGCAAGGCATGGATATGATGATAAGCAAAATAACATGCATATTTATACAATATGGAAAACAAAATAAAGAACAAGATAGAAAGAAGTGGAGAATTATTACAACTTTGAATATTACATATCTAAATAAGAGAGGAGAGGAATAAAATATTATAACAAAAACATGAGCATTAGAGGGGTCTCGAAGACAGTCAGAGACTGTTTTGTTCATCACCAGAGGCTACTGGGTTCTATCCAGGAGGAAACTGGCTGGCCGACCCAAAGATGAGCTGGTCGGCCAAAAGATGAGCTGCTGGGTTCCCCTTATTTCTTTTTGAGTTTGGCTTTTGAGTTGTGTTGGTTGCGTTTGGAATAGGTTGATAACTTGTTTTCAAACGGTTGTTGCTCAGAATTTTACTTCTTTGCTCGAGCGACACTTCTTGCGCTCGAGCGGTCTTTGTGAACTCTCAGTACTTTTGTAGGTCTGCAAAACTACTGGGAGGTTGTATTCTTCGTTTGAGCGAAGCTTCTTGCTCTCGAGCGATGGTTGGCTGTCTGTAAAACTTCTGGGAGTTTGTATTCTGCACTCAAGCAGTGAAACTTATTATGTCTAATCGCTCGAATAACACACCTTGCGCTCGAGCGAGCTATGCGTATATTGTTTCATAAACTGTCATTTTTGAGTCACTTTTTGTTTTCTCTCTCTCTCTCTCTCTAAACATTTCAAAACCCTATTTTCTCTCCTTCACTCACTCACTCACTCACTCACTCTCTCTCTCTCTCTAAAGATCACATATTTCCCTCAAATACACCTAGATCCGTCGACCTTTTTACCAGTGTGCCTTTGTTAAAAAGATAGAGCTCGATGAAGGCTTTGTTCTAATCGGAGCAAAGTTGGTTTTTGGCGTCCTTGAATTTCTTGCCTCTCTCTCTCTCTCTCTCTCTCTCTCTCTCTTGTGTTCTAGCTTGAGGTAGGGATATCTCTACTCTTTTTATGAGTTTTAACTTAATTATTTGTTATTTCTGAACAACATTGAGATTTTGGAAGATTTGGAACAAACCTAGGGTTTTGGGTAAAAATCGAAAGATGAGTTTTTCAAATGGATCCATGAAAATGACTTTGATGTGGAAAATAATGTTGAGTTGGGAATAAATAGTAGATTTTGATATTTGGGATTGATTTTTGAAAGAAAAGGGTTTTTTTTTTCCTAAATGCCTCAAATGTTGATTTTATATAAATAATGAGATTGAGTTTGAAATTATGAAATTGGAATCATATTGATGAGGATTATGGAGTTGGATATATATTATCACTCACCTCTTGAAAATTTGGAGAGTTTATCTTTATTGAAAATTGTTTATCTATTTAGAAATATCTGTTTTAGGCTATCGGTGGAGGATAACTATGATTGTTGTAGAAATTTTATGTGAATTTGGGGAATTAGAACTATTTTTCTCATTCATTTGCATTGAGCATTATCTCACACTTGTACTTTGGAAATGTTACCATTTTGAGAAAAGGGGTGAATTTGGGAAGGAGTTGTTGTTACATCAAATAAGTTGGCCTGTGTGTCCTGGGTAAAAGTCTCGAAAAACGGCCGATCCCGCAAACGAAATATACGTAAAATGGAAATAGTAGTGCTTATATAGCCTACATTTACATAGGTGCCGGCTCACTGTTTCCCACGGACGAAATTTCCGTAAAAGGTTGTTTTAGTTTTGAGATTTTTGGAATGTGATTCACTACCCTGTCTTGTATTGTAAAGGAAGTGGTTCATGGATTATGATATTACCCTGGTATTGCATGGTTTTGAAAGAGATATAAAATGTTTTTGGCACAAGCATTGCATATGCATCTACCTTATAACTTTGTTAAGATTCATATACTGTGTTGGATTATTTCTATTAAGCTTTGGCTCATCCTACATGGAAAAAACATTTCAGGTGTTGATGATATGCCCCCGCCAAGGAAATAGCTTGGGAGGACTTGGAGCGAGAGCTTCTTTTGTGTACTTATTGTATTTATTTTTGTACAAACCAAGGGCTTTAACTGTATTGGACTTAAGTCCACTTTTGTTGTAACCAAGTACTATCTTAGAAAGTTGTAAGCCTTTAGGGCATTCATTTATCTGTTTTATCTTCGTATCTTACATTTTGTTGTAACATATGCTATAGATTCAGAGATAGCCTTATGAATGCTTACAACTTTATAATTCAGAGATAGCCTTCAGAGATATCTTCGTATCTTACATTATATATATATATATATATATATATATATATTTGTATATGTTACCATTTTGTATAAGTAATTGGATAAATGAAAGATAATTATTTCACCATGTGTTGTTATGTGATTAATATTGTGGATGATTTATAGTAATTATTTCAGGGTGTTGCATTGTACTTTTGCTCTTAATAGAAATTGTTTATTTCTCTCCCAGAATGTTTTCATGAATTTTTAAATTTCTAACTATTTTTTTGTTAGATTTTCAATTTTGGTGCACTTTTTCTTTTTTGTAAAGTGTTGATGGTTATATCAAAACTCATACATATCCTTCTCCTACCATCACAAAAACCCATGTCTCCCTTGCCATTATTTGTAGCTTGGCCAAAAGAAGAAGTGATAGTGGAAGAGAGAATTTTTATATTTTTTTATATTATTTTAATTTGTTTTCTATTTTATTATTTTTAGATCCTTTTTTTTAATTTTTTGGTGAATCACCAATAAATCTTAATTAATGATCTTATGAACTGTTTAATCTTCTTTTATCAAAAGGTCCCATTAAAGTGAAAATTATACAAAAGTGCAATCATAAACAAGTGTGTATATTGTGTTGAGGGAGAAATGTGGGTTTTCACATTGGGTAAAATTACACCTTTGAACAATTCGTACTATAGACTTTTTTTTGCTTTCCCTCCTTGATGAGCAAATCCCATATTATGAACATGGAAAGATTCTCAAAAACTACTATGGCAATGTTCAATTTCCTTGTGAACTTGGCACAAACGTAAATGGGATGGTGTTGAAGATTCATGACAATGAGACTGGAAGGTATGTGATGTGTGATATTGCGAGCATTGTGATGATGAATGTGGTGTTAGAGTTTGTGTGTCCTTGTTAAAATGTCGTATAATATGTGATGTTGAGAGCATTGGGATGAATGTGATGTCAGGGTTCGTGTGTCCCTGTTAAAATGTTGTTTGTTTTTTGTCAGCATGTGTGTAATGTTTCTTTTAATTTGTTGTGGTGTTTGTGTGTCCCTGATTCTTCATTGATGTGGCAATGTTGTGGGGTTGTTGTACTGTGTTATTTCCCTTGTTCCTCTGTTAATCCGATTTTGGGTCATCAATGATTGTCGTCGTATTGGTGTTATTGTGACATCTAACATCACATGATGTGGTTATGATTTTGGTTATAGGCTTGGTTGTTGGCTTTTGGTTGGTTGTAAACATCACGTTGGATAACAATAATGACATGGTTACGTCTCACCGTAATTATGTTAAATGTGTCCACCGCTGCATGTAGTTCTAATGTTGCTTTAACACTGCTATGTTGTATGCAAAGTGAAAGTAAAGCCTCATGTTCATTGATGTGCGCTTGGGTTAAAGTCGAATTGTTACAAATAAACATTTCACCAAAAAAAAAAAAAAATGTTATGCCTCATGATTTTTTTGTGATGTTTCTGAATTTGTGAGCAAATTAATCATCTTAAGAATTACGGGATCGTCACATTTGATACATTGTTCATATTGACATTAGGATTTGTTAATGGAAAAGGGCATACGGATTGGTTGTTACTTGCTGGAAAAATAAAGTTTTCCACACTCGACACTCCAATGCTACACCCACCACCTAGCCGTCAATCAATCCAACCCCTAATCCCCCTAAAATGTATCTTGCACACCTTATTTTTCCATTCCTATCTCATAAACGAATTAGAAATTTGAAAAATTAAATCACAAAAGAGTACTAATGTAAACTCAAATGGCATCAAATTAAATAAATACACCTTCCCAAATCAGGAAGGACTAAATAGTTTATAAGAAAACTCTTAGGATTAAATGGATTAACATTATCTTATATGGGATTTATAGATAAATTTTCTTAATTTTTTTTAAAAATATTTTTCATATTAGTATAACGATGATGGTTGTGGATTCAACTAGTCGATCTAAGAATGACAGTGGTAATAGAGATACCTATGCTATTGACGAAATATTCGTCTGACTCTATATTTTTTTAAATAAGTTTAGAGTTCTCTTCTCTACCATCTTTTTTATAAAGGACGAAATCCACTTTATCTTCTTGACCATTTTGCATTTTACTTCCTTACTGTTATCAACTCCATCTAAATTAATAGAATTTGTAAGACACGTGCCTAATGTGTGAGTTTAAATATATATATATATATATTAAAAAAACAAAAAAAGCTAAATAAAAGTCAAAATATTGCGTGATCTTTCGTCGTCATCCCAAAAACCTTAATTGTAACCCTAATAATCTTCTCCACAGAAACCTCACCATAACCCTAAACGGTTTAGGCTAAACCCCTCCAACCACTGGGCCACCTCCCCATTACCTGTAGCAGTGCAGCCACCTCATTTCCTACCCATGGAATATGTCTTCACCACTAGACACTCCCTGAGGTATTGGATTGTAAAAATACAGATGAGAACCAAATTGAGGTGGAGGTTGTGGCTTTGAATCGAAAAGCTTATCCACCCACCCACTCTACACCGTCTTCATTTCTTTCTTTGACGTCATTGTCGACAGTACCTAGATTGACTGAATTGATTTTGTGCTTGAACTGGTTTTGTAGAACACACCTATATCTTCTCTATGTATAAAGAAAACCCATAACAGTGCATCCTCTATCTAAGTTTTTGTTGGCGAAACCAATTGAAGAACTACCTACACACAGCTACAGTTTTTATATATAATACAGTGTATACATATGTATTTATGTGTAATTAAAAATATGACTAAATTATTAATTAGTTTAACAAAATTATAAATAATGTTCTAAAATTAAAGATAATTGCATTAATATGTGATTAAGAAACAATTTTATATATAATAGAAGAAAGAGAAAGAGAAAGATAGTATAGGAGACGAGGTAATAAGGTCAATTATCACTTGTAGTTAATGGAGTTAGTATTGCATTTTAGTCCAAAATTATATGAGACCCATTTGGCTATTTTTGAATGACGGGGATAAAATGTTCTAAGGCCAAATCCTGAGGTAGTAAACTAGATTTTGCTCTTTTATTAAACCAATTTAATTTTATATTTTCTTATTGAATAGCTCGATTCAAGTACAAGTCAAGGTTGATTTTTAATTAGATCTAAAGCTCAGTTTTTGATTATTCGTTTGTGTACGATATTTTTTAACCCATCTAAAATAAATTTTATGAGGTTTTTTTTTTTGGATAAATAAATATAAATTGTGATTACATATAAATTGGGAAGGAAAGGGAGAAGAGTAGGTCAATTGCATGAGATTGATTAGTTTTGATTGGTATCTGTGGGGAAGTGGTTTGGAAATACTCTTCTGATCCTGTAGGACGCTCTTGATCCTTAGCTAGTCACCTGAAAAGGAATGAACACTGCGGTTGGGGGTGCCAGAATTAGCACTCCGACGGATAAGTCAATGTATACGCTCTTGGTTGCTTATAACTCAAGTTAGACTTTTTCTCCCATACCTTTCTTTCGCTGATGCTCCTTTATTTATATTCTTTTTCTTGGGCCTTAGGTTCAGGCCCACGCTTGATCCATTGCACGTTTATTTATTCGGCCTTTGTTTGGCTAGTTGGAATGCCGATTAGCCTATTCGGCTTTGTGGTTGACTAGGATCAGTGCCGAATACAAATTCCGTCATTGGCTTTCCTCATACCTGTATTCGGCCTTATTCCTCCCGGAATATTCGGCTTCCACAATTGTCCCCCAAACATCCTATTAACTCTAGTTATTCGGCATGTTTTGTAATGACCCGGAACCGTGTGTCACAATTATCAGTAGTTAATTATGCATTTATATGATTTAATTGAAGAGTATTGTTTGAATTAGCAAAATATCTGTTGGAATGACAACTTTGGGACGGAAATTGATGACTATAATGGGTTCAGAAAACGAAATTGAACGCGTCTATGTGGTACCGGGAATTTTTAGAACCTTTTGGTAGAATAAAATTGAGGACTGAATTCCGTCTGAATCGCTAAGGCTTGTTTGGCTAAGTTATTGGCATAAGTGTTTAGATATGCTATGGGAACAAGGGCCTTGTTTGGCTTTGGCACAAATATGTTTACATGGATATATATGCTTAAGATAAAGATGTTGACTTCATTTGACTCAAAAACCAAAGAGAGAAAAATCTGAGAGAGAGAGAGAGTTCGAGGAAAGAGAAGAAAAGGGAGAACAAGAGAAAGGAAAAGGGGGAAAATCAAGCTTCTTAAGTGATTAAGGTAAGGATTCTCGTTAAACTCTTGAAGTAGATCATTGATTCTTGCATGTTGAACTTAAGGTCATGGTTTAGGATGGTTTGGTTCATGTTTATTTGGCTTAAAGGAGGTTCTTCCTCATAACCTCCATGGAAGTATGAAATGAAGCTTAAAAGTGTATGTTCATGGTTCTTCAACTTAGTTCATGAGTTTGATCTTGTTTATGGTCCATAGGGGTTTTGAATTGAAGTTATGATGTTTAATTTAAAAGAGTTTTCAAGTGTGTTGGAACTTGGTCTTCATGTAGTTGAAATGGATTTTGTAAAGAAAGGATGAAGTGTAGGAGAAGAACCAGAGTTTCAGGTTTTCGCATGGTCCGCTCGAGCGGAGGGAAGACCGCTCGAGCGTAGAAATCACCCTTCCAGCAGTTTTCGGACAGTTTGCAGTCCGCTCGAGCGGACAAGTGGGCGCTCGAGCGGGAAGGCTATTTTCAGGAAATTTTGGGGAAAATGAACTACATGATTTTTACATGTTAATTGCATCATTTATCACCTTATGAGCATGAAACGGGTATGAATTACACGAATGAACATGAAATAAAGTAAAGAAATGAATGAAGTGCATGATTAAGGATAATGTATATTGAGAAATGTGCTATAATGTTATTGTTGCAGGTCAAATTGAGAAGACCGTGCCATCGGTTTCGGAAACCCTCTGTAAGTGACATTTCTGTAAAGATATGTTATTATGAAATTATGTTCTAAAAGTGCTATGATATGATACGTTTTGAAATGAGAATGTTTCTGTGAACGAATGTTCTATTGCAAACCTAGTATGGCATCCATAGTCAGTTGAGTCATGGGAGCGAGAACATGCAGGCCCATGCGTCATGAGTCATGGGGGACGGCATGGAAGGACAAGCCCATGACCAGTTTACGAGATCTCGGTATGTGTTTAATCGGTGTCCGGGACCGGTTACTCTAGTCGTTAGTCGACACATGTTATGTTCTATGGAGTATGCCATTATGTATGTTCTTATAATGACGAATGACTGAAGTATGTTTATGACTGTTTTTATTATGGTTTTATGAAAATGTCAGACTTCGTTCACTAACCCTTTACTTTAATGTTACTTGCTGAGCTTTAGCTCATTGTTTGTATTTATGTATTTATAGGTGAGCACTCTGGGAGCCAAGCCTAGGCGGAGTCTCGGATCGAGCCGCCGTTTTGAAAGCCTACCGTTTTGAGTGCTCCGAGCCGGAGCTAGGCCTGGAAGGCCGTTTTGAGAGCTTGTCTTGTTAAGTTGTATTTGTGGCTGAGGCCTTTACGTATATAAGTTTTGTATATGAATTCTTGTTACATGTTTTGTAATGAGTGTGGGTAATTAACTCATTTTTGGCATGTAAATGTATGTTCATATAAGTGCACAGCTCTTTGGACTATTGTATTTTATTTTCGCTTCCGCGAGCCCCGTTTAATTATGTTATGTACAAGAAGGCCTTTGGTAATCTAAGATTACTGGCCGGTCTCGTCACCGAACCTCTCGGGGCGGGTTTGGGGCGTGACATGTTTGGTTTCAAACGGCATGTTTACTTTCGAATTTGAGAAGTCAAAGGAAGAATGACGGCTAACCTATCCCAACGTATGTCAGAGCACACGCTTTTTAGGCATTATTACCTCTTCCCGCCTCTTCGTACGCTTTCTTCATTTAATGCAATTTTAAACTATGTTGTCCGTTCACATGTGAGTTCTTTTTGAATACTGAGAGCTTTTGGTTTGCCTTTCGATATACCTCCATTTCGCGACCTCTGCAACTTCCTCCTGTCTCTCATTATCTCTTCTGCCTCTTGTAAGTTTTCTTCTCTTTCACTTCGAATCCTATTTACTCGTTTATTTTTAGTTTTGTATAATCCTTAGGCTGGCTAGGATGGCAAAATATTTGAAAGAGCTCCTTTCTGTGGACCGAATTTTCGGCTTCCGACGCCATTATTCCATCCCCGACGACGTCCATCTATCATTCGTGACAGACAGCACCACTGATATGGAGAGGACTGATGAGAGTACAATCATCTTTCCTCTCCTATCGATTGCTGAGGGCAGAGTCCATTTTTCCCTTCACCCATTTTTAATGGCCGTTCTTCGACACTGGGGTCTAATCCCTTCCCAGCCTAGCGTAAATTTTTTCTGAATCATAATGGGGATTATAGAGTTGATTCGACGCCTTAGGATTAACCTAGGTATACCTGCTATTCAGCATTGTTATGCCTTAGCCAAGTTTACTGGCCGGCTAGGATGCTATTTTCTCAGGGCCAAGGATACCGATCATCACTTAGTGACCATGCTTGCCAGCTCTGGCAAGCTTGTTGACGATGTAATGGTCGTTGTCCAAGGCAACTGGAAATTCGGCGAGGGTGAAGATCGCCTAGATCCTGTGCCAAGGCGAAAAGGTGAACCAAGTGGCCGTATAGCTCATTTTCGTTATTTTTTCTTTTTTTATTATCATACATGTATTCGGTTTTTCTTCCATGTACTAACCGTTTTGTTTATGCAGGCAACGATCTGAAGAAAGTGTTGGTTTCAGCCAACAACGCTGTGCTTACGGAGATTAAAATTGCACTACAGTTCTTTGGCCGTCCAAGACTTCAGAAACAAAGGAGGGCGGCCCACATTCTCTTACGGTACGAGCCGACTCATGCAACATTTTCCGGCGACAGACCACATTTCAATTCCCAGAGGCGAAGAGCATCTTACGGCCCTTATCTTTCCCAACTTCAAAAACCTAAGGCAGATTGGTTTGGAAGACTCCGATTCGGAGCACGTGGAAAGACAAGCAGCCGAAGAGGTTACCGAGAACCCGAACCAGTTGGAAGCCGAGGTAGACGAGGCTCTTAACTCGGCCCTTGAGGAAGCCGGACTCAATTCGTTCGACCCTCCGTCTACATCAGGCTGAGGGGGCGTCTTCAAAGACATTTTTACATACTTAGGAGACCTTCCCAGCGCCTATCCTGAGAATATGGCTGGGAAGTCGCTCACACAACTTGCGAGGAGAAAAAATGCCAAAAGGATGGCCGCTGGAGGAGAGCCGAGGCCGCCCGATCGGAAACTCCACCCGCCACAGTCGCTGAATCCTCTCTGCCTATTATTGCAGAAGAAATGGCTCAGACCGAAATGGCCGTGACAGAGCAGGCTGAACGAGGGGATGAGGCTGAGCATAGGAGGGAAAAGCACCACGCCGAACAAGAAGCTGTCCAGGATGAGGACCAAAGTGACAAGGCCGCGCATTGAGGAATCGGACTTGGTTATTCCGTTCACTGTTTAACCAAGGATAAGGAATATGCCGATTGCCTCTGATGCGTCAGCTTTGAAGGACCTGGCTGTGGCTTTGAGTATGGCCTCCTCAATATCCCTACCGGTTGACAGGGCCGCATTTCGAGCAGAGCCAAACCTAATGTTGATTGCTTTAGCTGCTCAGTCGGCCTTATCGGTACATCACTTGCCTTATCTGCAATTTTCCGACCAAATACATATATATAATTTTATTATTATTTGTTTGCTGCAACTCTATTTCCTTGTTTTGCAGACAGTGGGCAGGATAGCCGAAATCGGCCGCCGTCAACATGACGCCATAGAACAGATCGGCTTCTTGAAAGCCGAAATTGACAATGAAAAGAACAAGACTATGGCGGCCTCACAAAGGATCGATTCCGAGACATCACAAGCGGCGAAGGAACGTGCGAGAGCCGACTCCGAGGCCGAGCGAGCGAGGAATTCCGACCAACTAAGGCTTGCTGCCAAAGAGAGGGCAAAAGCGAGCGAGGATGCGCTGAAGTTAGCCAAGGAGGTGATTGCCAAGCTGGAAGCTGACTTGGAAGAATTAAGGAAGGCAAAGGAGGTAGCCGACTCTGAGATTTCCAAAGCGTTCCAAGCTGGGAAGGACGCCGCCTTTGACAACTATGTGGAAGAAGTCCCCAAGTTCGAGAATCGGGGCTTCAAACACAGCTGGCTCAAAGCCCTAACTGCTGCGAATGTGACATTGGCGCAGCCGATTCCATAAGAGCAGGTGGACGTTAAGCCGTTGGCGTCTGACCCTGAAGATTGATTAGGGGATATTTTTGTTTTTGGTAGGCATCTTAGATGCATAGTTTTTGTAGGTTTTTGTTAGTAGATTTTCATTTCTTTAAATGTAGCTAATTTTCATGTGTAAAATGACTGCTGTTTGCGCTCAATTTATTAATGAAATTTTTTGTGCTTTCCAGTTTACTGCATATACTATTTGTCATCTGTCTTTAATTTATTAATGACAATTCCTTATGCTTTTCTATTTGCTATAAGAGTAAATTAAACATTCAATAAATTAACCGAATCAGTTAAGCATCCTTTGCCTCTTTGCTATTTAGCCGAATAACTAAAATAATCGGCAGTTAACAACTTGGAAAGGCATGAATATTCGAGACTGACAAGTAAAACGGCTCAAGGCCCCGACATGTGGCCGATTAGATTAATGAATCTACCCTTGCCCCAGTTCATGGCCGAATGGTATTAGGTCATGGAGTGGCTGGGGCACATGAAATGATCGGCACCAGGTCTGGACATTTGCCGATTAGATTAATGAATCTGCCCTTACCCCAGCTGGTGCATGAACTGGGACGCCGAATGACATTAGCTTATGGAGCGGCTGGGGCACATGAGATGATCGGCACCAAGTTTTGAAATTGGGCATTGATGAGGTCGCCTCGGGGATGCTACAACCGTAATTAATAAATGGGGTGGGGGCTGCGTGCGCGTAGGTGCCATTTTTGCGTTCAAATCCAATAAATTATGGGAGGGAAAAAGCATTGTGTCAAACTAAGCTGGATGATTGTTGTGGATGGCAAGAAGAGTATTCTTCAACAGCAGAGGAGAAGGGAGAACACTCGCGGAGTTAGACACAGAGATGAATCGAAGTGGCGAGCTAATGCGCACGGGGAGCAAGATGTCGAGGGAACGTGAAAAACGCCAGTCCCTGCATCGTCGAAGTAGGTCATCTAGAAGAGAAAAATAGTAACGGGGCAACTCCCCTCAATCACGTTCGAGAGGAGAAACCAGTGCGACTCCGCGCCCGTTGAGTTTTGCGGTTTTTGTGGGGAACAAACCGATGACGGAAGTGGATTCAATTATGCACGACCCAAATGTGGCAGTCGAGTTTGCTCGACAAATTTTCCACCAGAAGTTCAGCAGTCGGTGGTCGGTCGACCTGATTTTGAAGTGTTTCGGGAGGCATCCATGAAGCTATGAAAAGGCTGTATACCGCCTATGAAATTGGCATGTGTCTTCGCGTCGCGCGGGGGGAGATAGAGCAGAAGGATGAACGCATTCGAAGCTTAGAAGCTCGCGTAGAGAAGGCTGAGCGCGAACTAAGAAAGGTCAAAACCACCGAGACACAATCGACCAGACAAGCTAACCCGATCGTGGAAGAGAGGGTGACCCAACGGCTTATAAGTCATGCGATTGCTGATCGTGATATGGCAAGCATGTTTGCAATAGAGGCCGCAAAGACGAGGTCCTATGAACAAGGCTTCTACGATGACCGTAAAGTCAGGATATAGAAGACTAAGGAAAAGCTTGCCGAAGAGGTTTGCTGATGTGAGAACCGTGGATTTAAGCATGAATGGGTCAAGGCTCTCCAGGCCGTAGAGGCTCTTCGGGTAGCAGGCATGGATTCGGTGTCGCCGTTATATCAGAATCACCATTTTCCCTTTACGGCTTTCAAAGTCGAGAAGAGCGACGATGAGGGGATGCCGAATAAAACTGAAGATAAAACATATTGTACTGCTCTAATGTAGATTGGGAGCGAATTATGTATTATCGATTAATTCAATAAAACTTATTATTTTAAATGTTTGTATGTTGTTTCAATTTCTCTCAATTGACATATTTGGTGTACTGGTGTTCCAAACATATTCTTGAATTACATGCTACTAGTTACTGTTGCATATACGATCCCCTGATTTTAAGCTCATGTGTAATTTAATAAATTCATATATGAGATGGTGGGTTTTTTAAATTCATAATTGTACCGGAATGGCTGAATTCAATCAGAATGATTTTTCTTTTTTGCATAATTTATATGCTTGTTTAGTTTCTAGTATAATGTGGGCAATAACGCCGAATAAAACTGAAGATAAAACACACTATCGATCTTCCTCCATTTCTTGTCAATTGCGCTTATGCTTGTCATTCATAATATTCATGAAAAGCGCGCCGAATTAGGAGGCGTTTTGCCTCATCCGAAAGTGTCATTAACTGATGGGGCTCCGAATTCCGAGGTTTTTAACTTGGCCAATCATGAATCACAAAGGGCGCTCCGAATCCGGAGAATTACTCAGCCCAAAAGTGTCATTCATTGATGGGGCTCCGAATCGGAGGCTTACTCGGCCCAAAAGTGTCATTCACTGATGGGGCTCCGAATCCAAAGGTTTACTTGGCCCAAAAGTGTCATTCACTGATGGGGCTCTGAATCTGGAGGTTTTTAACTTGGCCAATCGTGAATCACGAAGGGCGCTCTGAATCTGGAGGCTTAGTCGGCCCAAAAGTGTCGTTCACTGATGGGGCTCCGAATCCGGAGGCTTACTCGGCCCAAAAGTGTCATTCACTGATGGGGCTCCGAATCCGGAGGTTTTTAACTTGGCCAATCATGAATCACAAAGGGCGCTTCGAATCCGGAGGCTTACTCGGCCCTAAAGTGTCATTCACTGATGGGGCTCCGAATTCGGAGGCTTACTCGGCCCAAAAGTGTCATTCACTGATGGGGCTCTGAATCCGGAGGCTTACTTGGCCCAAAAGTGTCATTCACTGATGGAGCTCCGAATTTGGAGGCTTTTAACTTCAAACTAATTCATATAATGAGATAAGTATTCTTGCATTATAACAGTGAAAGTTTGTACACGGCAAACATTCAAAACGAGTTATCATGCCCCGCAGGTCGGGTTAATGATAGAATTTACGCAAATGCGTGGAATTCCAAGGACGCGGCAGACTTCTCCCGGACATGTCTTTGAGCCAATATGCCCCTGTTCCCGCGATTGAATCAATCTGATAGGGGCTGTCCCAGTTAGGACCCAGTTTTCTGTCAGCCGGACTCCAGGCAACTTGGAGTACTTTCTTGGGGACCAATTCTCCTGGGGTATAATGGCATAGATGAACACGTTGGTTATACGACTTGGCAAGCTGTTGCTGGTACCGTGCCATGGATGGAAGGGCACGATCTCGTTGTTCTTCAATCAGAGTCAAGTCCAAGGCCAACATCATGTCATTTCGGCCCATATCAAAAACTTTCGATTTCAAGGTTGGGAGACCGATCTCCAAGGGGATGATTGACTGGGTTTCGAAGCATAAAGCAAATGGCGTTTCCCCAGTGGATCGCCTCGGAGTGGTACGATGAGCCCATAATACACTCGACAATTCTTCGACCCATCTGCCTTTAGCTTTCTCCACCCTCTTCTTGATGCTGTCCAGGATGGTTTTTTTGGAGGCTTCAGCTTGACCGTTGCTCTGTGGATAAGCTGGGGTAGAGAAATAGGGCCGAATACCATACGTGCTGTATAATTCTCGGTATACTCCCCAATCAAACTGGGTGCCGTTGTCTAAAATGAGAGCTCTTGGAATGCCGAATCGCGTTATGATATTCTTCTATACAAAACGCCTAACATTAGTATCTCGAATGTGTGTTAGTGCCTCCACTTCGACCCATTTTGTGAAGTAATCTGTTACGACTATCAAGAATCGCTTGTTCCCTGGGGCCCGTGGCAATGGTCCGATGATATCAAGCCCCCATTGAGCAAATGGCCAAGGGCTGGTGATTGAGCTCAACTCCTCAACAGGGAAATGGGTTAAAGGGGAAAACTTCTGGCACTGTTCGCATTTCTTGACATAACACTCGGCATCAGCTCTCATGGTCGGCCAATAGTACCCCTGTATTACAGCTCGATGAGCCAGAGAACGCCCACCAGAATGGGCACCACAACTACCTTTGTGTATTTCAGTCAAGAGTTCTTCGACTTTATCCAGATGAACGCATTCTAGGTATGGACCAGAAAGGGGTTTCTTGTAGAGCTTTCCCTACGGATCTAGGTAATATCGCAGGGCTTTGTTTCGCAGTTTGTGGGCTTCTTTCTTGTCCATCGAGAGCTGTTCGGAAGATAGAAATGCAGTGATACGGTCCATCCAACTTGGACCTAATTCTATGATATTGATCTGACTTGACTCTGCGGGGGCAATGCTCGGCTCAGGGATGAATCCTACTTCAATTGTCTGTTTAATTTTTGAGTTGATAACGGAGGCTAGGCAAGCCAGGGCGTTGGTGTGTGTGTTTTGATCCTGGGTTATTTGATTTAGTTCATGATGGTTGAATTTTGCCAGCAAAGAATTCGCCGTTTTTATGTAAGCTGCCATATGGTCATTTTTAGCTGCGTATTCCCCTTTCAATTGGTTGATGACTAGCTTTGAGTCGCAAAAGATAAGCAATCGCCGAGCACCAAGGAAAAGTGCATTCCATAAGCCGGTTAACAGTGCTTCATATTCGGCCTCATTGTTCGATGCTTCGAAGCCTAGTTTGACAGCCTGCTCGATTATTGCCCCATCGGGAGCCATTATCACTACGTCCGCCCCACTACCGCGTTGATTGGACGATCCATCACAGTACAACTGCCAGATGTCCCGAACATAAATTCTCTAGTTCGACTTAGGTTGAATTTGATCAGACCTAAAGTCGACAAGGCCTCCAGTGAATTTGGCTACAAAGTCGGCGAGCACTTGTCTCTTGATTGAGGTTCTAGGTAGAAACTGAATATCGTACTGGCCGAGTTCGAGAGTCCACTTTGAAACGCGCCCTGATGCTTCTGCACTACGAAGTAATGACCGGAGGGGGTAGTCCGTTAGTACCCCGATGGTATGCCCCTGAAAGTAATGCATCAGTTTTCTTGCTGCCATGACGAGAGCAAGGATGAGTTTTTCCAACGGAAGGTAACGTGTTTCGGCGTCAACCATTGCTTTGCTCACATAATACACTAGCTACTTCTCCCCAAGCTCTTCCTTTAATAGTACGGCGCTGACGGCCCAGTTGGAAACTGCCAGATATAAAATGAGCGGATCACCTGCCGAAGGTGTTGTCAAGAGTGGAACTGATCAGAGGTAAGTCTTCAGACCGTTGAAAACGACTTCGCACTCGGAGGTCCATTCAAAAGCTTTACCCTGCCGAAGGGTATGAAAGAATTGTTGGCAGCGATCTGTGGAACGGCTGATGAACCTGTTGAGTGCAGCAGCCATCTCCATCAATTTTTGAACCTCCTTGATCGACTGAGGAGAGCCGAGTTCTAAAATTGTTGTGATTTGCCTCGGGTTGGCTTCGATTCCGCGGTGGTTAACAATGTAGCCAAGGAATTTGCCGGATCTGATCCCAAATGCACATTTGGAAGCGTTCAGCTTTATTTTGTACTTGCGTAGAATGCCGAATGTCTCTTCCAGATTGGCTAGATGAGTTTGCTCTTGTTTGGACTTGACCACCATATCGTCAATGTACACTTCCATAGTATGGCCGAGTTGCTCCTTGAACATGGCAGTGACTAGTCTTTAGTAAGTTGCCCCTGCATTCTTCAACCTGAAAGGCATAACCTTATAGCAATAGGTTCCTCTTGGGGTGAGGAATGTAGTTTTGTCTTCGTCCTTCGGATGCATGGCAATTTGATGGTAGCTCCTGTAGGCATCCAGGGAGCTCATACGTTGATGATGTGCCGTGGCATCTATGAGTTGGTCTATTCTGGAAAGGGCAAAGCAATCCTTGGGACAAGCTTTATTTAAGTCCATGAAATCCACACAAACACGCCAAGTCCCATTTTTCTTCTTTACAACCACAGTAATCGATAGCCATGTAGGATAGGTCACTTTTCGGATTGCCCTGGCATCAAGCAATCGGTCAACTTCTTCAACAACGGCAGCAGTGTGTTTTGCGGCTGACCGTCGGCTTTTCTAAATAATCGGCTTACATTTGGGGTCAACATTTAAACGGTGTTGAGAAACAGATGGATCCACTCCCAGCATCTCATATAGTGACCATGCAAATACATCAAGATTGCCGAGTAAGAAGGTAATTAGCTGCTGCCTGTCGACTTTATTCAGGGAGGCGCCGACCATGAAAAACCTGTCAGGATTCTCGTCAATTTCAACTCGATCCAAGGTTTCCGTAGCCTTTTCACTTGGGAGCCGCCCAACATCGTCGAGGCTCTCTCGATCCGACACCTCAATAGAATTCACTTCCAGCTCTCTTGGTGTCTTCGCGGCAAGAAGATAACATGCTTATGCCGATTTCTGGGAACCACAGATTTGTTCAATGCTGCGTTCAGTCGGGAAGCGGAGCAGTTGATGATAGGTGCTTGGCACGGCCTGCATGGTATGCAGCCAAGTTCGCCCCATGATGAGATTATACGGTGAAGGAAGCTTGACGACCAAAAATTCCACATCCACTGATCGGGAGCCTGCTCGAACAAGGAGTGTGATTTTGCCCAACGGGTATTCCGGATTAGCATTGAAGCTGAATAACGGATAATGAGCCGAAGACAAGTCTAACTCAGTGAAGCCGAGTTTGATGAAGGTCTTGTAGTACATAACTTTTGAAGTACTCCCCTGATCAATGAGAACACGTTCAACGGTGAATTGGTTTACGCGTAGTTCGATGACCAAGGGATCAATGTGCGGGAGCGTTACGCTGACCAAATCAAAATCATCGAAAGAAATTCTTGCAGCTTCATGGGGCCGTTTCACCGGTGTGATTTGCTTTTGGGGTTTAGGATGTGACTGAATTGTATTTACCATGGATGTCGTCGGCAAGCTGTATATCATGTGGATTACGCCGAGTGGAGGTGAATCCTGCAGTAAAGCAACCGTTTTGGTTGGGTTCTTTCGAACGTACTGTTGAAGCCGACCGTCTTGCACCAACTCCTCAAGGTGATCTTTCAAAGCATAGCAACTGTTGGTATCATGACCGTGGTCCTTGTGATATTCACACCGCCTATCCTCGTCTCCTCGTGTCGGGAGGTCCCATCATTTTGGGTGGTCATTTGAAGAACAGAAGGTGTTGAACTTTAGACATGACCGTGCTGATCGGCTCCGAGAACTCCGTATATTTCTTGTTTGTGCGCCTTGTGCGCCTGCTATCCACTTGAAGTTGTTCATTAGTCCAGTGGGAACATTGGTCATTTGATCGACGTGAATCTCGTCTTTTGTCTCGTTTAGCTCGATTCCCTGGTTCATGGCTCTGTGATGGTATATAATTTATCGGCTAAACGGTTTCAGATGGGGCCATCTTGTTGGCCTTGTGCCCGGCTTTGACCCACAGGGCGTCAACTTCCACTTTGCAGTATTCCTCGACTTTCTTCATTAATGACCAGACTGTTTTGGGGGGCCTTTTGGTCAAGGAACTGCGGAGGGCACTATCAGGATGCAATCTCATTTTAAAGGCGGTGATGGCCATGGAGTCATTGTAGACATCATCTACGAGGTTAAAGCATTCCCAATAGCGCGCCGAATACGCACGTAAGGTTTCCCCTGGTTGGATTTGCATTGCCCAGAGAGAATCGGCTTGCTTCGGCTGGACCTCATTGGTGATGAACCTTGCCCTGAAGGATTTTTAGAGTTGATGGAAGCTCTTAATTGATGCCGGCTCCAATTTATAGTACCATCTGACGGCCAATGGTCCCAAACTGCTCGAAAATATTCGGCACATGAGAGCCTCGTCGTCTGCATACAGCGTCATGGCTTGCTTATAATGATGGATGTGATCAGTGGGATCCAATTTTCCGTCATACAGGGTGAACGATGGAGCTTTGAACTTTTTGGGTAATACTGCCCTTGCGATCCGTCGCACAAAGGGGTCATGTTGTTTTCTTCATCTGAATCATTCATCTTCTCTTATTCCGTGCACGTGGACTCCCTTCGGAAGAACTGGAGACTTCGACTCGCCCCTTCTTTTTGGATTCTAGGGATGTGAGTCAGAATCACTGCCACTATCTTGTCTTCGAACTTGAGGTTGTCGACCATCCTTTCTACAGGTTGTCCCGGATCTTGTCGCGTGGCCTGTTGGGATTTTGCCACCTCCAAGGCCAAATCCTATCGAAGGCGCTCGTTCTCAGCCAACATGTTTTTCAATCTCTGTTCATTTTGCTTCGCCTGATTCATAAACGCTTGCATTGTCTCATGTGCTGATGTCGAGGGTGAGGTCTGGGCAACTGAGTCGAAGTTCAAGGTCCGTCGTGCAGCAATGTTCTCTGGCCCAAGCATGTTGCTTGGAGTGGTATCAATTCATAGCGTAAGGTCGTTAGCGACTACCAGAGGATCTTCTGTCACGCCTGCCATGGATGTGCTAGAGTATTCCCACAGATGGCGCCAATTGTGGGGAAGTGGTTTGGAAGTACTCTTCTGATCCTATAGGACGCTCGTGATCCTCAGCTAGTCACCTGAAAAGGAATGAACGCTCCAGTCGGGGGTGCCGGGATTAGCACTCCGACGGATAAGTCAGTGTATACTCTCTTGGTTGCTTATAACTCAAGTTAGACTTTTTCTCCTATACCTTTCTTTGGCTGATGCTCCTCTATTTATATTCTTTTTCTTGGGCCTTAGGTTCGGGCCCACCCTTGATCCATTGCACGTTTATTTATTCGGCCTTTGTTCGGCTGGTTGGAATGCCGATTAGCCTATTCGGCTCCGTGGTTGACTAGGATCAGTGCCGAATACAAATTCTGTCCTTCGCTATCCTCATACCTGTATTCGGCCTTATTCCCCCTAGAATATTCGGCTCCCACAGTATCAAATTGTGTTATTGCTTTTATACATGGATAATTCGCTAGTCGATATAATTAAAATAGAATAGGATGTTTATCTCTTACATTTGGTTAGAATGGTATCAATCCATTTATGAGCTTAATAGATGCATTCACTTGATAAAAAATAAACTTCTCATTTAAAGAAGTTTCAACACTTTCTTAGCATCTTCCATTCGCTTTTCTTTTTTTTCCTTGTTCTTTTTCTCTATTCTCTCTACCTAACCATTTGCAATTCACTCATCAGCTCTCTCCATCTCTTTCCTTATTTTCTGCACAAAAAGTAGAATTCCCTACTTGTGTAAATTTGAATGAGTTGACTACAATAATTGATTGCCCTATATTATTCTTTATGTTGTACTTTTACTCTTAATAGAAATTGTTTATTCTCTCTTACAATGTGTTCATCAGTTTGTAAATTTCTAACTAATTTCCTTATGGACTTTCAACTTTGGTACACTTTTTATTTCTTCACAATGGTGATGGCGTATGGGAACCCATTCATATTCCTCCCCTACCATCACAAAACCCTTGCCTTCCTTGCCATTGTTCATGGCTTGGCCAAAAGAAGAAGTGTAGTGGAAGAAAAATTTCTTAGATATTTTTTAATATTATTTTTAACTATTTTTAAGCCTTTTGTTTAATATTTTTTGTATATCTTTTTTATTTTAGTATGACGGCGATGGTTGTGGATTCAACTGGTGGATCTGATGACGATGACGACAATGGGGATACTTATGCTCTGTTTAAAAATAATTTTACTGTACATTTTTTAAAATAAGTTTGGAATTTTTCTCTACCATCTTTTTATTAGACTAATTTGCTTTTGTATTTTTTTGATTCAAGAGTTCAATTCAAGAACAAGTCAATGTTATTTTTTTTAATCAATTCTAAAACTCAATTTTGATCATTTGGTTGTATATAATATATATATATTTTATAAATTTTATCTAAAATAAATTGTGATTGCATATAAATTGAGAGGGAAAGTGGGAGGGGTAAGTCAATTGCATGAGAGTTATTTTTATTTTTCTGATCAACATGAGAATATAAACCATACAAATAGGAATTAATACATCAATACAACGAAGGCTAGTGCATAGGTCATCATAGTAAAACTACACGACCACAACTAGGTTGGTATCGAGGAGCACACACAATCATACGACAACACCAAACCAACAATTGGTACGGAACAAACAGTGAAGTAGCAGGCCAAAACTAGCAGCCACAAAGACAAACAACTCAAATACAAAGCATGCCCTACCTAAGATTCAATACATTATCTTGAACAAAGTAAGAAAGACCTTTAAGATTTGATTTGGCCCGTCCAGCTACCCTCAACTTCACAATCTCGCCCAACTCACTTAGATTGGGTTGGAGCTATTACAAACACAGTCATTCCTTAGTTTCCAGATTGACCACAACATTTCCATAGGAACTAATCTCCATATCTTCATTGCTAACTTGTTGCATTTAGTTTCCATCCACCACTACAACACTTCATCTACTGAAGCAAGTGTTGCCCATTAATAATCCCACCATTGTAGCAGTTTGGCCCAAACCTTCCAAATACCATTGCACACCAAAAAAAATATTATTTAAGGATTCAGCTTTACAAAAGGGACATACATTGTTCATGCTGCTACTTAGCACCCCAAGCCTTTGGAGATAATCTGGGATTTTGACCCTACATTTCCACACCAACCATCCCAGAAATTGGGCTTTATGTGGAGCTACATTACATCATAACAATTTTGGAACCATCAACTTAGGCGCATGCTGTTATGGACGTCGTGCCTTTTTAGGTATAAGGTGCATTTCCACCCAATGTCGTACCAACTTATATTTGAGAGTCGCCACTTAATTTTAAGGGGAATTAAGAAACATTTAATGATAAAAACTAAGTATAAGACTTGATTTGTCATAACCAAATAATCAAGGTTTGAGAACTAAGGTATAAAAGGGGAAGGTTAATGAATGAAAGCACCTCTTTTTACCTAATTCGAAGATTAACCTCTACTAACTCACTAGTTTGTGATTTTAGTGATTAAAGGTTTCACATACTTCATTATTAATCCTAAAAACCATTACTAAACCTAAAACTAAGTGATTGAATAAGTAAATACCACTTAATTTAGATCTATTGAATATAGCCAAATATTTTCATAAAACAATCATATTTTCCATCAAAATTAAGTTTTTAACCCCCAATGGCCATAAACAAGATCTAAACTAACCAATATTCATAAAAACATCCAAAACACACAATTTTGCATAATAAAAAAAAAGCATATAGACTTGGATTATTGAAAACAATGCACCAAAAACAAGCATATGTTGTGAAAAGAATAGAAAACTCACCGGATTCCACTGCCATGCATCTTACCACGCATGATATGAATAAAACAAAGTATAATAATCCTAAACATGCTACTAAACTCGCAAATATGCAACCTGGGCTTGGTTTAAGGGTACTAACATGATTTAATGCAAATAAGGCAAATAACAAATAAACAATGCTAAACACATGATGCTTAAACAGGGTCTCATGCATGAAAATATGAAACTAAATTAACCAAAACATGCAACAACTATAACTTAAATAAACCATGCAAGAACAAACCCTAAAAGCATGCAAAAACTATAAGACTACATGATGAACATGCAAAGCTAACACCCTAGCATGATTACGTACTGACAAGAGACATTAAAGTTATTGAAATAAATAAAAGTTAGAGTATTTACCCATTGTTTTGCAAAAAATGCAAGAAAAGGCGAGAAACGCCTTAGAATCTTTGCTTGAAGCTTCCCTCAGGCTTCAGTACACTTTAGTTGCTTTGTTTCAAACCTTAGATGAACTTTAGGGTTGTCAAAAGCTGTTGCTAGGGTTTGGAATTTTAGACTTAGGATTGAGGGTTGAAAAGATGAGGTGTGCTCATTTTAAAACTCACTAGACTTAGTGAAAACTTGGTCAAAACTTGGTCTTCTCCACAGAGGGAGGGAAGTGGGGTATACATAGGCTAAGGGAGCAAGTTCTAGAATGCCTTAGGTCGCCCTAGGGTTGCCTATTGCTTTTTCCTTGCACCTCATGATCAAATCGAAGCTAAAACTCACTCAGCACCATTGATAGGATGTGCGACCGCACGACTTGTTTGCGTAGCATATGCAATTGAGTGATCCTTGTGCAGCTGTGCAGCTTACTCATGTAGGATGTGTAACCGTGCAATCCTTATGCATTCGGTCATACAACCTGGCCTTCAAAGGCGGGCACACGTGTCCTCTATGATGCCATCCATGAATGCATGCGCAAGCACGTGGTTCTAGGCTTTTAGACGTCTTAGGAGAGGTAGAGGTCTGGTTAAGTTTTAGGAGAAAGGCCCGTTTGACTTCCAATTGATATTTTTGTGTGAAATAAGTCAATGTTTTGAACGTATCTATCAATTCAAACTGAACTAGACCTTTACCTCCTTGGCAGAGACCAAAAAGTTAATTTTGGATAAAAATGGGTTCAAGGACAAAGTGGTCATTTTTACAAAAATATGATTTTTGGCTTAAACGAGGTTGCACAGCAGCTCTTACTAAACTTAAGCATCTCTAAAGAAGAAGAAATTACCATTTCATCATTGGGAAGCTTACAAGACTCGAAGTCTTAGGGTCCGTCAAAATTTGGGTGCCTATAGTTGTGCCTCCTCCACTTCCTAGCTGATGCAACTGTGAATTGGCCAGAGGAAGACCTATACCACCAGAGTGAGTCAGGATAAAATAATCTCAACCTTGGTGTATCACTTTTTTTTGTTTTATTTGATCAGTAAAGTAAAATTTTCATCAAAAACATGAAATTAAACGTACAGGAAGATGCAATGCATCGTGAGAGATTCGGAAAGTACAAATTACCCTTACTACTACTACTCGCATCCATACAACCAACCCCTTGGCCTCACTATTTTTTATTTTTTATTTTTTTAAGAGAATAAAAAAACAAAGCAAGAACAAAGAAACCAAAAAAGAAAATTTGAGAAGGACTTAACTAAAAATAAACTAACAAACAAACTTGAATCCCCAAAAGTCCACGCAGCCCAAAGCTGAAACACCTGCGCCTCTTTTACCTGTTGAACAACCATTCCCAACGCAGGCCCCCCTTTTTTTTTTTTTACCCACTATAGCTTTTGACAACCACACCAAGAACCTTGTCTCCCATGTCTCACACACATTCTTGTCACCGAAGACCATGTGCTATTTACTCTTCCTTTGCTGAGGCTCCATTGTTATCAAGAACCACCCATGACTGCAGCACCTTTAAATCCCACCCATGGCCAAATACCACTGTGCTCCCACAATTGTTCCTCATCCAAATAGCTCTATCAACTCAATTTTTTGATCTGCCTTGAACAATCTCCTCCTCATCAACTCCTTCTCCTCATTTACCCTAACCAACATTCATTACTGATCCACTTTCACCACCTCTCTCTCTTCCTTTAACTCAATCATTGTCCATTATAGAAAACAACCCACCTTTTCACCTTTACTGTCACTACATGAATAGCCCTCCTATACCTACCTTGCTCCTTGCCATGGAAAATATGGGTCCACCATAACACTCGGCCAACTCCTAAACAACACACACTGCCAAAAGCTGGAAGGCCCCTCTTTGTCAACCCAATGTCGACCTCCTCTTAGCCGAACAAAATGCCAGCCTCTATAGATCTGAACAGAGTTCACCCCTCAAACTCTCACTCGCATAGGAGTGCCCGAATGAAAAACCTAAACAAACCTAAATCGTCTCCTCTTTATCGAACCAACGCCAACTTGAGACCGAAACACCTCCATAGATCTAAACAGAGTTTACCCCTCAAACTCCCACTCACATAGGAGTGGCCGAATGACGTTCCTAAACAAATCCAAACTGCCCATGCTCAAAGCACCTAGCATGACCGAAAGGCCTATGACTGAAGAACTCCCTACACCAAAAACTGTGGCCGAAAGACTAAAACCCACACCTTTTCCACTTGTTGAACAACCAAGAGGCACCACCCTATAGATCTGAAAAAGATATGCTGGAAAACTATGGGGACTCAAGTTTATTAGTAAGAAAACAACTAGCACGCACAAAAGATGAGAGGCTAGCCGATCGCTATAGCTAAAGACAACGGTTGACCGACGAACGGTAAGACCCGGCGTGGAGGTTTTTAGAGGGAGAGAAAGTTTTTAGAACCTTGGTGTATCACTTAATAGCAAATGTAATCTATTAACCTCAAGCTCCTCCCATGCCAGTAAGTGCCTTCTGAAAATCAAGTTCCAACTCCCTGATAAGTCCTTTTTATGCACAAAGAATATCAAGGAACCTTTATTTTCAATAGATAAGCTAAACAACCTAAGGAATTTGTCTTTTAGTTTTGTATTCATAAGCCACTTATCAAGCCAAAAATGGACCCTCTTACCATCCCCAACCACAATTTTGACATTAGAGATAAAATAATCAAGGCAAACTGGATTAGAGTCAGCCATAGACAAAATGCCTTTCCAAACATTTGACAAATTTCCATCACTCTCAAGATTAGGTAGCTATATCCCCCCTACAACTCCATACTTGCTTTCAATGACATGTTTCCTAAGTGCCTTATCTTTCATCCTATACCTCCACCACCACTTCAATAACAGGATGTCACTAATTTCCCTTATTTTCCCAATTCCTAATCCTCCTTGACACTTGCTTTTTCTAGTTTCCTTTCAATTAACCAGATGTTCCTTCATTTTCAACTCTGAGCTCCCCCATAAGAATGTTGCATGTAGCTTATCAATTTTGTTTGCTACTCCTTCAAGTAGTTTAAACAAAGACATGTAGTAACTAGGTAGGCTAGATAAAATAGACTTGATTAAGGTCAATCTACCTGCAAGTGAAAGCAATTTCCTTTTCCATAAGGCCAATTTTGCCGTAATCTTGTCAACCACGGGTTGCCAAGTCTTATTCTTCTAGTATTAGCACAAAGAGGCAGCCCCAAATACTTTATAGGAAATTTTTGGCACTGAAAGTTAAGCTTAGCTGCAAACTCATGGACAAGATCATCATCAATCCCAATTCAAACCTGATATTACTTCAAAACACCTAAGGATTCTTATGATAGTCACCATCTCATCCCACTCTACTTCACAGAAGATTATGGTATCATCAGCAAACTGAAGATGAGACAATTTCAGTTCTGAGTGACCCACTGAAGCACCCTTAATTAGCCCAAAATCCTTTGCCCTTTCCAACAACAAATTAAGTCTTTCAACTACAATATTAAATAGGAAAGCGGGACAAAGGGTCACCTTGCCTTAGACCTCTTTTAGGAGAGAATTCGTTAGTTGAAGAGCCACTGACAAGCACAAAAATCCTTGTTGAAGACACACAAGCTTTCATCTAACTTACCCTATTTTCCCCAAATCTAAAACTACATAGCATAGACTACAAATACTCCCAATTAACTAAGTCAAATGCTTTTTCAAAATCTAGTTTTATTATGACTATCTTATTCTTGGTCTTCTTTGACCAGTCCACTACCTCATTTGCAATCATGATTCGATCAAAGAAATTTCTACCTCTCAAGAAAGCTATTTGAACCTCACTAATTATCTCAGACATCACCATCTTCAATCTTTTTGATAGAACTTTAGCCAGTATTTTATAAGCCAAGTTAACCGAGCTAATTTATCTATAATCATATAGACAGATAGGATTCTCCTTCTTGGGAATAAGAGTAATACAAAAGCTATTAAGGCCTTTAACCAACTTGCCATTGGAGTGAAATTCCTACATAAACTTAAAAACTTCTTCCTTTGAACATATGACATGTTGACTCCATCTAGCCTAGGAGCTTTGTTCCTATTGCAGTCCTTCACAGCTCGCCATACTTCATCAATAGTGAACTGAGCTTCCAGCACCTCCACCACCTTAATTCTACTCAATGCCATAAAAGAACCAGCTAATTTTGGTTTTGAAGCCCACTCTTATGAGAAAACTATAGAGAAGTGCCTTAGAACCTCATGTTTTATCATATGAGGATCTTCAATTCTGATTCCATTCACTGCCACTGAATCCACCATATTTATGCTATGCCTTTTGCTGGCTATTATATGTAAAAATCTGGTGTTTTTGTCCCTATTGTGTGCCAAATTCAATCTGGTTTTTTGGAACTAGATCTAGTCATTTTTCTTCCTCAATTTTCATACCTAGCTTCTTACTTCCCTTATACTTGTAGTTTCTTATGCTTCCAAGAGTCTTGAAACTGCTAAGAAATCATAGACACGAAAATCATCTTCAGCCCAAACACCTCTTGATTCCATCTTTTCAAATCATGCTTCAAAGCACTAAGTTTTATCTTTAATCTATATCCAACCCACCCTTGAACATAAGATTCAGTCGAAGAACTCTCCATTGTTGCTAAGAAATTAGAATGTAAGGTCCATGCATTCAAGAATTTAAATGGCTTAGGTCTCCATTTTCTTTCATCCTCCATCAAAAGCAAGAGACAGTGGTCAAACACTCCCCTAGGCAAACCCCATAGCTTAAAATAGAAGTTACCCAACCATAGAGGATCCACAAGAAATCTATCAATCTTGCTCCACCTCTTACCTTCCATAGAATTGGGCCAAGTGAAGCTTCTTCCTAACATAGGGATATCAACAGTGCTAGTTGTTCAATGAAGTTATTAAAATCTTGCATCCAGCTTTCCCTCCTAAAGCACCCTTTTTTTTTCAGCTATAAACCTTATTTCACTAAAGTCCCCCCCCCCCCTGCACCAAGGCTTCAAGAAATGTGATTTTAGCATGACAATTCACTCCCATAATTTCCCTCTTTTAACAATATCATTAGTGCATAAATATTAGTTACTACACAATCAAAGAGATTATGAGTGGTACCTAAGAGCAGTATGAGATTCCTGTTGCTGCAGCATTCTGAAAAGAGAAAACATCTGGGTTTTATATGCATAATAAACCACTTGCTCTTTCAGAATTCACAACCATATGCTTCATATTGTACCACGACCAAACTGATTAGCACCATTAGCTTGTAAATTACTTATCTTAGTTTATTGAATAAGTAGAAACATCAATTTTTCTTGCATTCACAACACTTTGATTCTACTCCTTTTCTCTGGCCTTCCTATTCCTCTAATGTTCCAAGACATTAACTTCATTATAACTAATTTTCACCTGAAACCCTAAAATATGTGACCTACTAGGTTCGACCACCCTCTTCCCTAACTCATTACTAGCCAATCTTTCTGTATCTTTTTCCTTCAATTTCACTTTCTTGCTCACTACTTCAACCTCCTTACCTTTATAATTGATGCCCAAAGTGTTCCCTACTTGAATAATTACCTAGGCTTCATCAAGTAGTCATCTTCATTTTCTTCTTCTTCTTCTTCTTCTTCTAATTGAATGGTTGATTTGTGAAAGACAAGGAAATAGTTGCAATAGTTGCCTTGAATATTGCACCCCTTTGCAAATAGCTAGGGATTGATTGTCCCGTTCGATGGTTTCTTCTTCTTGCTTTGTTTCTTCCTTTGAAGATATGAATTGATAACAATTCCTTGGGTAGACCTAGAACAGTCTTCATTCAATTGGCTT